>ML386846.1:0-54593 GCA_005239525.1 Nicotiana knightiana | reverse complement strand
ATATATATATATATATATCGCACCTTGTCACGCCGCATGTGCAATATCAATAGTAACCACAACACGGCAGAAACCATGTGCAATCCCAATATCAATTTCAACAACAACAATGACAATAATACAAAGTACGGTAAATAAATCAACTCAAGAACCTTCAATCACAAGAAAAGGTAAAACTAATTCACAAGAATAACCACAATAAGGAATACTAGGCATAATAAGAACAGCTCAACAAGGAAGAAAATAACATGTAACAATAGTCCCACAATGTACGATTCAACAACAAGAAACTAACACGAGTCCAATAATTCCAAATAAGGGCAAGTCCACTAAGGCATAGAACCTCTGAGCTTCCTTTTAAGTTTGAACAATTACGGAAGAGATACAGCCAATTCAACTAAAGGTAGGCAGCGAGAAGATCAACATAACCTCAATTAAGGGATAACATTTACAAAAAAGGATAACTATAACTTCAAATAGAGATAAGCAATTAGGGGGAAGGTAACATGGCAATGAAAGAGATAACAGTTCTCAATTAAGGCACATATGAACCAAATATCAATAAGAGTGGACCATGAAGCAATAGTGTCACGACCCAAATTTCCCTTTGTTGGATATCGTGATGGCACCTAGTCTTAGGGACAAGGTAAGCTTAACATTTCCACTGAACAACAACAATAATAAAGGGAAATAGAAAAAAAAATTCGAAATAGAATTCTTGACAGAGTTTACAATTTCCCAAAACCCGGTAAATACAAGTCATAAGCTTTACGAATTCTTTCTATCAAATCTAAATACAACTGTCTAGGAATAAGTAAGTACAGTTGAATAGAAATAAAACAGGAAGGTGACTCCGAAGCCTGCAAATGCAGCAGGTTACCTTGAGTCTCCTCAGCAATGATCTACGCAGCTACCAACAACAATAACCTGAAGCTGCATACAAAAATGTGCAGAAGTGTAGTATGAGCACACCACAGCGGTGCCCAGTAAGTATCAAGACTAACCTCGGTGAAGTAGTGACGAGGACTAGTCAAGACACCACTGGTCTAATAAGTAGAAAGGCATAAATGCATAAAAGACCGAAACATAATATCTATTTAGAGATTTTTCAATATAAATAACGATAAGATCGAATAATACGGCAGGAAATTCAATAATTACGATCAACGGACAGCATAATAGAAATACGCAAAGAGAATGGAAAGAATGCAATCCAAATGGCGAGAAACACAACCCAATAAAACACTAGCAACTCAGCACTGCATCAATTTATCTACGGCAGGCCTTAGCCAATAAACTCAATAAAACTTGTCAACCTTCAAGTGAAAACCTTCAAATCGTGAGTTTATTTTTTTTGAAATCTTTAAAGATATAATCATTTCGAAATCGAGAAATTTCTCCTTTGAAACATACTTTCTCGGAATGCATATTTATATATTTTTAATAAGAGAGATCTTAACAGCATAGTCTCTTCAAAATACGTGGTATTCAAATATACTTTCCCAAATACTGTTCTTCAAATATCATCAAAATACGTGATGTTCAAAATATATTTTTCCAAGTACTGCTCTTTCAAATATCATCAAAATACGTGATGTTCAAAATATATTTTTTTAAGCACTGCTCTTTCAAATAACATCGAAATACGTGATGTTCACAATATATTTTCCCAAGTACTACTCTTTCAAATATCATTATTCTGCAAGACAAATGCTTTTCAAATATACTTTTCAATATATATATTTATATCTTTCGATCCAATTCTCCTCAATCATAAAACTATCGGAGCTCAGTCCGCAACTCAGAATTTTTCATGCAATGCAGTACATGGGGAAAGCTCCCGGATCTCTGTCTGTAGTCCCAATTTAAATATGCGATGCAGTACAGGGGGAAAGCTCCTGGATCTCTGTCTGTAGTCCCAATTTAAATATGTGATGCAGTACAGGGGGAAAGCTCCCGGATCTCTTTCTGTAGTCCCAATTTTAATATGCAGTACAGGAGGAAAGCTCCCGGATCTCTGTCCATAGTCCCAATTTAATTATGCAATGCGGCCACTGAGGAAAACAACCAGAATGCGACAGAAATCACATATATTTCCACAACCGGTGGGAAAGCAAACACGGCCGAATACCAAGTGCGATGAGCATATCAATACAAAAACTTAAATCACAAAAGTAGTAACAACTAGCTCATAAGAAGTAGCCACTAAGAGGAATGCCAAGCACAAAGAGAGAACATCATAACGAGGGGAAGACAAGGCAAATATGGCAATGATTCTGCATATTCAAGTTCACAACCAAGAAACCAATCATCCCGGCAAGGGAATCAGCTATAACCAATCTCATTTAGACAATTAGCTTCACCGAATAAACTCAGTTTGAACAAATGCTTAGTAAATAGGCAACATCAAAGAATACCATCAACATGGGCGGTCATCAATTAGACCCAAGTAATGCTTAAGAGNGTAAATAGGCAGCATCAAAGAATACTACCAACATGGGCGGTCATCAATTAAACCTAATTAGTACTTAAGAGGAAAAATCATTTAAATCACAATGTACGACTCATGGGCATGATTGACCAACGTATAGATATTCCAATTTCTTGTTAGACATTAATAGAGCGAGATTATACTAGTTCTAGTCACATAGGCAGCGTATGAAGGAAGACATAGCATGACGGTAGGAAAAACAAAGTCTTCATTTAAGTCAATTAAGATCAAACAAGGAATGCTAGGCAAGTACGTCTAATTTGAACAGGTAGAGTTGAGACTAGAAACCAGGAATTCAGATATAACGAGTTCAATTCATATACGGGGAGCATAAGGACCCAAAATCCCTAAAGGGCAATCTATTTGCAAATAGGTCCAAGTACACACTCGTCACCTCGCGTACACGGACTATAATCAACATATAAGACTCAATCCTAAGGGGTAGTTACCCCAATAAAGGTTAGGCAAGATACTTACCTCGACTCCAAGAATCCAAATCAAGCTTCTAGCACCGCTTTCCTTGCGAACTTGACTCCAACACAATTGTATCTAGACATAATCGACTCAATAACATCAATAAATGCTAAACAATTCAATTTAAATGCCTAATTATAGATTTTCCAACATTCTTCCAAAATTTCCAAAAATCGACCCCGGGCCCCCTTGGTCGAAACACGAGGTTCGGACCAAAACCCAATCACCCACAAGCCCGAATATATAATGTGTTTTGAAATCTGACCCCAAAATAAGGTCAAATTCCCAAATATTCAAAAAGCCCTAACTCTACCCAGAAATCCCAATTTCTACCTTTGATTTCATGATTTTTGGCCTAGAATCTAATAAATGTTGAAGAAAATGGAAGGAAACAAATTAAAGATCACTTACCTAAGAGGTTATGGTGGGGAAGTACTTCAAAAATCGCCTAGGAGCTTTGGAGAAGAAGAGGTTTATGAACAATGGCCTAATTCCAGTATTGGATTCTGTTTTGGGTATTTAAAATAGCTGGGCGAAAAATACTCTCTGCGTTCGCGAGCCCCAGGCCACGTTCGCGGAGGTTTAGATAGTCTGGCCTATGCATTCGCGGTTGTGGGGCCGCGTTCGCACAGGGTAACACACACCCAGTCCCCAGGAACCCCTCTAGACCTATGCGTTCGCGACTTACCCTTCGCGTTCGCATAGCTTACTATGGCCCCCACTCCGCGATCGCATCCTAAAGAATGCGTTCACACTGGCTTAAACTACCCTGACCCCAACCCACTCATAACCATGTGCGTTCGCACTCCCTTGAGCGCGTTTGCATAGGGTAAACACCTGGACACCAGAAAGTGACTATTACACCAGATTTTTACCAAGTTTTGCACTCCGACACTTACCCGGAACTCGCCCGAGCCCTCGGGGCTCAAAGCCAAATACACACACAACCTCATAAATATCCTACGGACTTATTCAAGAAATTAAACCACCCAAATAACATCATAAACATCGAATTAAACCTCAAAATCCATAGAAATTCTCAAAACTTCATAGACTTCAAATTTTGCATTTAAGGTCCGAATCACGCCAAACGAAGTCCGTTTATTTCCAAACTTCACAGATAATACATATAAAACATATTGAACCTGTTTCGGGATCTGAAACCAAGATACGGGCCCGATACCACAGTTTCCACATAACATTTTATTTTCAAAAACCTTTATATTTTTCAAAAAATAATTTTCTTTAAAAATTCATTCCTCGGGCTTGGGACCTCGGAATTCGATTCCGGGCATACGCCCAAGTCCCATATTTTTCTACGGACCCTCCGGGGCCGTCAAATAACGGGTCCGGATCCGTTTACCAAAAACGTTGACCGAAGTCAACTTTATTCAAATTTCCAATACAAAATTATCATTTTTATCAATTTTTCACATAAAGGCTTACCGTCTACACGCCCGGACTGCACATGCAAGTCGAGGTGAGATAGAAGGAGGTTTTTACGACCTCAGAATACAGAATTAGATAGAATATACGGGATGACCCTTTCGGGTCATCACAAATAGATTCTAATTAAGCAGGTAAAGGTAAAACTAGTAATTAAGGAATGAAATCATACAAGTACACCTACATATTTAATGAATACAAGAACCTAGGAACCCTAAAAGGCCAATTTCCACAATATAAGTCCAAGCACGTACTCGTCACCTCACATACACGGACTACAATCAACATAAAAGACTCAATTCCTAAGGGGTAGTTCCCCCACATAAGGTTAGGTAAGATCTTACCTTAAAGAAGACAAACAGGTACTCTAAAATGAACTTCTCGGGTGAAAAGACCCCCCGGACAGCCCAAATCTAACAAAAATAACTTCAAAGCACAAATAAAACTTATAAGAAACTACTCTGGATCATAAAGTCTCAATATTTATAAAAATCTAAAAATTGATCCCAAGAAGTTGAACCCATAAAGTCTCCAGCACGAGACTAGGACAACAACTTTTGAGGCGGAGTAGCGGATTGGCTACAGATGATGCCAGGGTTTTCTGGAGGAGTGTCACCGTATTTTCCGCACTATGGGCGTAGCGGAGACGAGTGGGGCTTCTTTTACCACATTCCAGCTTAGAGGAACAGCCTATCAGTGGTGGCGTACTTATGAGTTGAGTAGTCCAGCTGAGGCATCTTCACTTACATGGACTCAGTTCTCGGATATGTTTTTGAAAGAGTATGTCCCTCAGAGCCTCAGGGGTTCATGGCACACGGAGTTTTAGCAGCTATGTTAGGGTGCTATGACTGTGTTAGAGTATGTAGTCCGCTTCAGTGATTTGGCCCGACATGCACCTGCCTTGGTTCCTACGGTCCAAGAGCGGGTTTTTGGTCTATTGAGGGACTCCACCCCAATATCTAGATCAGTATGGCCAGGGATTTGGAGATGGATATTTCTTATCATCAAGTTGTGAGTATTGCTAGGAGATTGGAGGGCATGTTTGCCCGGGATAGAGAGAAGAGGGAGGCCAAGAAGTCTCGAGGGTCTAGCACTTACAGTGGTACTCGTGCCCCAGCTGCAGTTCGACATGGTAGGGGTTATGTGAGTCGCCCCGCTCATTCAGCTCTTCCAGCCACCAGTGGTATTCCAGCCCCTTTTACGCCCCAGGAGCCTTATTACGCACCGCCAGTATCTAGTGTGCCTCCTGCTCGGGGTGCTTTTAGCAGCCAGTCCAGCAGACCTAGCACGAGTCAGTCACAGCATACACACCCCCCGAGAGCTTGTTTTGAGTATGGAGACACTCGCAATATGGTGAGGGATTGCCCCGGACTTAAGGAGAGGTGTACCTCCACAGACTTCTCATCCACCGCATGCTCCACCGGGGCCTCAGGCTATGATTCTTGCACCAGCTACCGCCTCACCTGCTCAGCTAGCTCTAGGTAGAGGTCGGGGAGGTTGAGGTCACCCTATAGGGGGAGTCCAGGCCAAATATTATCTTTTCCAGCTCATACAAACGCAGTTGCTTCTGACACTGTCATTACAGGTATTGTTCCGGTCTGTCATGGAGATGAGTCGGTGTTATTTGATCCAGGCTCTACATATTCCTATGTGTCCTCTTATTTTGCCTTGTATTTGGGTGTATCTCGAGATTCCTTGAGTTCCCCTGTTTATATGTCTACTTCTATGGGAGATTCTCTTGTTGTGGACCGCGTGTATCGGTCGTGTTTGTTTTAAGACCAGAGCCAATTTATTATTGCTCAGTATGGTAGACTTTGATGTTATCTTGGGCATAGAGTGGTTGTTACCCCATTATGCTATTCTTAATTGTCACGCTAAGATCGTGAAGTTGGCTATGCTAGGACTACCGCGATTAGAGTGGAGGGGTACCTTAGATTATACTCCCAACATAGTTATTACATTTCTTAAAGCTCAACGAATGGTTTAGAAGGGGCGTGATGCATATATAGCTTATGTGAGAGATGTCAGTATTGATACCCCTATAGTTGAGTCCGTTTCAGTAGTGCGGGACTTCCCACATGTGTTTCTAGCTGATCTTCTTGGCATGCCGCCCGATAGAGATATTAATTGTGGCATTGATTTGTTGTCGGGCATTCAACCCGTCTCTATTCCTCCATATTGTATGGGTCCTCTTGAGTTGAAGGAGTTGAAGAAACAATTACAAGAGTTGTTTGATAAGGGCTTCATTCGGCCCAGTATGTCACCTTGGGGTGCTCTAGTCTTATTTGTGAAGAAAAGGGATGGTTATATGCTTATGTGCATTGATTATCGCCAGCTGAACAAAGTTACGGTGAAGAACAAGTATCCATTGCCTCGTATTGATGACTTATTTGATCAGTTACATGGTGCCAGGGTATTTTCCAAGATTGTCTTACGTTCAAGCTATCATTAGTTGAAGATTCGGGATCCAAATATCCCGAAGACTACTTTCAGGACTCGATAGGATCACTATGAGCTTCTTGTGATGTCTTTTGGGCTGACCAATGCCCCATCAACTTTTATGCACTTGATGCATAGTGTGTTCTGGCCTTATCTTGACTCCTTCATCATTGTGTTTATTGACAACATTCTGGTGTACTCCTAGACTTGGGAGGATCATGAGCAGCACCTGAGGACTGTGCTTCAGACCTTGAGAGAAAACAAGTTATATGCAAATTTTTCAAAGTGTGAGTCTGGCTAGAATCAATGGAATTCGTGGGTCATATAATCGAGTGATGGGATCAAGGTGGACCCGAAGAAGGTGGAAGCAGTGCAGAGTTGGCCTACACCATCATCAACTACGGAGATCCGGTATTTTCTTGGTTTGGTGGGGTATTAATATCGTTTTATAGAGGGATTCTCATCTATTGCAGCACCTATGACCAGGTTGACCTGGAAGGGTGCTCCATTCAGGTGGATAGAGAAGTGTGAGGAGATCTTTCAGAAGCTCAAGACAACTTTGACTACAGCCCCAGTATTGGTATGGCCTACAGGTTCGGGGTCTTACACTGTATATTGTGATGCATCGTAGATTGGTCTCGGCGCGGTGTTGATGCAGGATGGTAGGTTGATTGCCTACGCATCCAGACAGCTGAAGGTGCATGAAAAGAACTATCATGTCCACGACCTTGAGTTAGCAGCTATTGTTCATGACTTGAAGATTTGGCGGCACTATTTGTACGGTGTTTCTTGTGAGATTTACACTGATCATCGGAGTTTGCAGCATTTGTTCAAGAAAAAAGACCTTAACTTGGGTCAGCGGAGGTGGTTGGAGTTGCTTAGGGATTATGATATCACTATTTTGTACCATCCGGGGAAGGCCAATGTGGTGGCCGATTCTTTGAGTCGCCGAGTGGAGAGTTTGGAGAGTTTAGCATATCTACCAGCAGCAGAGAGGCCATTGGCGTTGGATGTTCAGGCCTTAGCCATCCCGTTGGTAAGATTGGGCATTTCTGAGCCGAGCCGAATATTGGCTTGTGTGGTCTCCCGGTCTTCTCTTTATGATCGTATCAAGGAGCGTTAGTATGATGACCCCCATCTGCTTTTCCTTAAGGACACAGTCTGGCACGGTGATGCTAAGGAGGTCACTATTGGGGATGATGGTGTATTGAGGATGCAGGGCATGCTATGTTGTGCCCAATGTAGATGGTTTGCGTGAGTTGATTCTCTAGGAGGATCACAACTCGCGATACTCCATTCATCGGGGTGCCGCGAAGATGTATCAGGACTTGAGGTAGCATTACTGGTGGAGGAGGATGAAGAAGGACATAGTAGAGTATGTGGCTCGATGTCTTTGCCAGGAAGTGAAGTATGAGCATCAGCGGCCAGGTGGGTTTCTTCAAAAGTTAGATATTCCGGTGGAAATGGGAGTGGATCACTATGGATTTCGTTATTGGACTCCCATGGACTCAGCGGAGGTTTGATGCAGTTTGGGTGATTGTGGATAGGCTGACCAAGTCATCTCATTTCATTCCTGTAATGGCTACCTATTCTTCCGAGCAGCTGGCTTGAATTTATATCCGCGAGATCGTCAAGCTTCATGGCGTACCGGTATCTATCATCTCTAACTGGGGTACGCAAATACATCACGGTTTTGGAGGGTCGTACAACATGAGTTGGGTACTCGAGTAGAGTTGAGCACAACATTCCACCCTCAGACAGACAGACATTCCGAACGCACTATTCAGATATTAGAGGATATGCTCTGTGCGTGTGTGATGGAGTTTGGAAGTTCGTGGGATCAATTCTTGCCATTTGCGGAGTTTGCCTACAACAAACAGTTATCAGTCGAGCATCCTGATAGCACTGTATGAGGCTCTTTATAATAGGCGGTGTTGGTCCCCAGTGGGTTGGTTCGAGCCTGGCGAGGCTAGATTATTGGGTACAGACTTGGTTCAGGATGCCCTGGATAAGGTGAAGGTGATTAGGATCAACTTCGCAACACCCCAATCCAGATAGAAGAGCTATGCAGATCGGAAGGTTCGCGATATTGCATTCATGGTTGGAGAGCGGGTCTTGCTTCGGGTTTCACCTATGAAGGACGTTATGAGGTTCAGGAAGAAGGGCAAGATGAGTCCAAGGTTCATTGGCCCCTTTGAGGTGTTGCGGCGAGTTGGGGATGTTGCTTGTGAGCTTGCCTTACCCCCAGTCCAGCAGGAGTTCATCCAGTATTCCACGTAACTATACTCCGAAAGTATCATGCTAATCCGGCTCATGTGTTGGATTTCAGCTCTGTCTAGTTGGAGAAAGATCTATCTTATGTTGAGAAGCCAATGGCTATTTTGGACAGGCAGGTTAGAAAGCTGAGGTCAAAGAACATTGCTTCCATGAAGGTTCAGTGGAGGGGTCAGTCGGTCGAGAGGGAGACTTGGGAGACCAAGCATGACATGTGCAACCGTTATCCTCGTCTTTTCACCACATCAGGTATGTCTCTATACTCGTTTGAGGACGAACGATTATTTTAAGAGGGGGAGGATGTAATTACCCGATCAGTCGTTTTGAGATTTACAGCCCCGATCCCCTATTTACTACTTCCCCCGTATTCTTTTTTTGCTTATGTGTCTTTCCAGGAGGTGTTGGTTGTGGTCTCAGAGTGTTTTGGGACACTTAGTCCCTAAACGGAAGCTTAAGCCTTAGGATTTTGACTGTAGTCGGAACTGTGTGAAGACGACTCTGTAATGGAGTTTCGTCGGTTATGTTAGCTCTGGTTGGTGATTTTGGACTTAGGGGCGTGTCCGGATTGTGTTTTGGAGGTCTGTAGCTTATCTAGACTTGAAATGGCGAAAATCGAAATTTTTAAAATTTTGAATGGTAGTGGACTTTTTAATATCGGGGTCGGATTATGATTCCGGAAGTTGGAGTAGGTCCGTAATGTTGAATATGACTTGTGTGCAAAATATGGGGTCAATGAGATGTTGGTTGATAGGTTTCGGCATCGGTTTTAGAAATTAGAAGTTTCAAGTTCATTAAGTTTGAATCGGAGGGTGATTTGTGTTTTTAGCATTGTTTGATGTGATGAGGGCTCGACTAAGTTTGTATGGTGTATTAGCATTGGTTGGTATGTTTGGTTGAGGTCCTGGGGGCCTCGGGTGTGTTTTGGATGCTTAACGGATCATTTTTGGACTTGTTGGAATTGAAGAAAAATCTGGTGTCAAAGTTGCTGGTTTCCTTCATCGTGTTCGCGTAAGGCATCTGGGAGGCCAGCTGAGGTTGTTCTTCACATTCGCAATGTGGTTCCCGCGTTCGCGAAGGTATGGATCATTTAGCCTACATGTTCGTGGTATGGTCCTCGTGTTCGCGTAGAAGAACGATCATATGGAGCTCTAGGTATTTAGCCTACGCTTTCGCGATGAGGGTCAGGCAAGGTAAGCTTCCGTGTTCATAAAGGGGTTCTCGCGTTCGCAAAGAAGGTTTTGAACTGAAGGAAAGTTTGGGCTTCGCGAACGTGAGGGTGTGGCCGCGTTCGCGAAGAAGGAATCACTGGGCAGACTATATCATTTCAAAAACGAGGGTTTGGCCATTTTTATCAAAACTTGAGTTTGAGAGCTCGGATTTGAACGAGATATTGAGGGATTTTCAGAGACATCGATTGGGTAATGATTCAACATTTTATTTTGGTTATATCCCACTAATCTATCATTAATTCCATCTTTAATTTCGGATTTGAGTTGAAAATTTGGGGAAAATGGGAAGAAGTTCTTCAACTAAAATTTTGAGTTTTGAAAGGCGAATTGAGGTCGGATTCGAGTAATTCGTATATAGTTGGGCTCGTGAGTGAATGGGTGTTCATATTTTGTGACTTTTACCCGATTTCGAGCAATGGCCCGAGAAGGCTTTTTGGGTCGATTTCCTAATTTCTTGCTTTAGCTTAGATTTCATTGATTAGATTAGTTTCTTATAGGTATATTTATGGTATGTAATTGATTTTGGCTAGATTTGGGTTATTCAGAGTTGGATATTTGTGGAAAAAGCATTGTTACGGATTGATTGAGCTTGGTTTGATGTAAGTGGCTTGCCTAACCTTGTGTGGGAAAAATCCCCTTAGGATTTGGTACTGATATGATATGTGAGCGCCGTGTATGCGAGGTGACGAATGCGTACACGGGCTATTTATTGCAAAACCTGATTTTCACTGAGAAATTTCTTGTTTTCATCTTAGTTGAGTATACTAGCATGTGTAGTTATCCTGTTAGCCTAGAATAGCATGCCATGTCTTAATTGTTTAACTGAACTATTTGCAGCATGCTTAGTGAATTCCTACTTCTTTCCTTGACTTGTACTTAGTCTAAACTGTAGATTCTCTTGTTGTAACTGTTATCTTCATTTGTTTGAGTTATGTATTTACTTTGGGACTACGGGATGGTATCCCGGCAGATCCCCCTACATATTTACTTTTGAGACTACGAGTCGGTACCTCGGGAATTCTTCATGTACATTTACTTTTGAGACTACGAGGCGGTACCGGGGAATTCTCCCTGCATATTTATTTTGGGACTATGAGACGGTATCTCGGGAGATCCCCTGCTGTTTACTCTGTGTGTTGAACTATTATTTGTTGCGTTTCCTTTTGCTTAATTCTGGTCTATCATCATACTTTATATTTCCTACCTCATTTATAATTTACCAATGGGCCTGACCTGACCTCGTCACTACTCGACCGAGGTTAGGCTTGGCATTTACGGAGTACCATTGTGGTGTACTCATACTACTCTTCTGCATATGTTTTGTGTGCAGATACAGGTACATCATTCCAGCCTCGTTATTAGTCGTGCACCTGCTGCTGCTACGGAGACTTCGAGGTATATCTGCCGCGTCCGCTGACCTAGAAGTCCCCCTCTATCTCTTTATGTAGTTCTTCTACTACTACTTCTAAATACTGATGTATAGAACATATAGTAAACTCTTAGAAGCTTGTGACTTATGATATTCCGGGTCTTGGGAAAATTCTGTACGTATTTATCGAAAGTTATTATTGTATATGCCGAGCGGCATTTCTATCAATTATTTCATTACTGTTACTGTTAGTGGTTTAGATTTATATTTTTTTATTTAGTATTTTATTTTTATTGTAATTTTCGCAATGTTAGGCTTACATAGTTGTAGAGACTAGGTGTCGTCGCGACCTCTCACGGAGGGAAGGTTGGGTCTTGACAATAATACTAAAAATATTTAACGTGGAAGGGTTCAAATAAGGAAAAGATACACGTAAGTTGAAATCTTTAACAAGTTTTAAGGTCCTAAATTTTAGAACTTTCTGCATAATTCAAATAGAGAAAAATTTAATGCTTAAAGTTTTAGTTGCTTTTTAACTCCTAAATTTTAGGAAAAATTATCAAATTACAGTTTTGTCTAATGCGAAATTTATTTTTAAAGGGTAAAAAAAGCGAACGACATTTTGTTAAAGACCTTCGTACTTTTAATATCTGGTCCTCTAAATGGATTTACAACTCAAATTCCCTTAGAAATTCCATATATGGCCCTCTTAGTAAGGATGATCAAAATCTTTTTATTAGAAACCTTATTAAGAAAGGTGAGTGGAATATCTCTGGTATATTTTTCGACTTGCCCTCTTACTTTAACTCCTTTACCTAGTAAAGCTCTTAATAAAGATATTATCAGTTGGAACCCAAATTCAAACGGTTTATTTACTACGAAGTCTTACTACAAACTCTTAATTCCTAGTAATATCCCAAGTATCTTTTTTAGCTGGATTTGGGATCTCCGGTGCCCTAACAAAATTAAATTCTTTCTTTTGGAAATGCATGCATAATCGTATACCTTGGCGAGCCTTATTAGCTCATATTGGCATTAACATTGATACAACCTATACGATTTGTAAGGAGAATGTGGAAAATATCCAACATATTTTTCTTCACTGCCCTACTACCAAATGCTTTTGGAACAATATGGGCATCCCGACTCAAACAATTGATAAGAACATCCATTGACTTATGAGCCTAAACGAGGTTTTCATTAAGAATATTAACCATTCAACAAGTTGGGAGATCATCTTTTCTTGCTCCATCTGGAACATTTGGAAATATAGGAATAACAACAATTTCAACAATCTTGATCTTGACCTTGAGGCACAAAAAGTTATTCACCAAGCCTGGGTATTTAACTTATTTGCAGAAAAAAAAACCTTTCAAAATTCATAAGATTAAGATTGATATAAAGTGGGACAAACCACCAACTGGTACGGTTAAATAAAACATAGACGGTGCTTTTTCAAAAAGTACCATGGGAGCTAGTCTAGGTGGAGTATTCAGAAAAGCAGTGGAGACTGGATCGTAGGGTTCCATAAATCAGGACATACTCCACGCATTCGGAATTAATGGCTTTACAAGAAGGTTTAAAGATTGCAAGAGCGATGAATTTCCTTAAAATGGAAATTGAAACTGACTCTACGGAAATCATCAAGCTCATATATGAAGACAATCATTATCTTTCTAACATTGTTCATGAATGCACCAGTTGAAGCTCCCACCTCTGAGACATAACTTTAGAGAACGAAATGAAGTAGCACATGTATTAGCCAAGGAAGTTGTTAAGAACTTGTCATTTACTAAGTGTTTTTACCATGCTCGTTCATCCCTTTTTGTCGAGCCTGAAGTAAACAAGAACAATCATGAAATATGTAATAGTACTAAGTTTCTTCCTTCTACAGTTTGTAATTGTCTAGCAAATCTGGGCAACAGTAATGTCCTGAGGAACTATGCTATGTCTATGTAACCTTTTGTTTATTAATATAATCTCCATTTTTGCATTAAAAGAAAAAGAGATCGAGATTTGAAGCGACAAAAAGAAGGAATCATGAGCCAATTTGTTATAAAAAGAAGATTTAGGGCTAATATTGATGGTATTTTGGCTGGTATTTTTCGAATTGAGACTAACATCGGCACCATTTTTGCTCTAAAGGGACAAATTGTGTAGTTCTCGTGCAAATCACCCATTTAGAGGCTTCCGCAGAGGATGGGCTTTCAAGAGAAAACTAAGTGGGCCTAACAGCGACGAGGGGCTGGGCTGGGGGTAGGCCAATGTCTATCGAAGCAGCTTGACTTCCTTGACTAATTTTACTCGCAGCCCTTTCCCTCGTTCGTATTTATAATCTTACCACGAAAGCGCCATTCTCTCTCTCTCTCTAGCTCCGCCGTATTTTCGGTGTTTTCCGGACACAATTTGTAGCTCCGGCCGACGGCCAAAGGGTTTATCATCGTCTTTCTCCTCTAATTTCAAGCTGCAATGTCTCAGGTTTTGATCTTTCTCAACTTTCAATCATCTTTCTTTTCTTTTTAATCATTTATTCAATAAAGTTTCAATTTTTTTCTTGTGAAAGTCCCTATTTCATTGCTTAAGATCTTTGTATCTACCCCTGAAAGTATTTTCATTTTTATCCTAAGTAGGATATTGGGTCGATACATAGAAGCTAGGGTTTCTTTTTGGCTTTTTCCTGAATCTATAAAAGGGTTTTTAACTAATTTATAACAAACTATTGAAGGATTTTTATTTCTGTTTCTACTTATTGTTTGGCTTATTTACTAGTGTTGGAGCTAGATGTGTCTGAATAGAGCGAGCGGATATAGGAGTATTGATTCATATAGGATATCCTAGTGTTGGAACGAGACTCTGCCTGAATAGGGTGAAATTGATGTAGAGGATTGATTCATATAGGGGTCCCCAATTTGTTTGAATTGATGAGTAGTTTAGTCATTGACTTGTCTGGGCTCTAAAACTTGTATTTTGACATGCTTTTTATAATTGTTTCCAGGTTGATAACAGAAATTCTTCTGCTGCCAAACGTGCCCGAACTGACGGTATGTAACCTGGTTCCTGAAGAGAAGGGAACCATTGGATCTTTAATGCTCTTATAGTTTTGTACTTCGTTGTTTCATTCTGTTATTTTTTGTTTTGTATTCAGTGGAGAGGGTTCACAACGTTTGCTCCCTACTAAAAGCTTCTAGTTTGTTGACATTGTAGGTGGCCGTAGGGAAGATGACTGGACATGTCCGAGCTGTGGGAATGTCAATTTCTCCTTCAGAACCACGTGCAATATGCGCAACTGTACTCAGTCTAGGCCTGCAGATCACAACTCAGTAAGATATCATCTACTTTCACGTTTTAGTTTGGGAGAGCTACGTGTATACTGTTACATGATTTTATTAGTAACTTGTGTTGTTTCTTTCTGTAAATTTAGCCTCCAGCTGTGCAGTAAATTGTTGTCAAAAGTTTGTTTTTGTACGTACACTTGCATCTACTGCCTATATAATTTAGTATCAGTTTTCTGAAACACAGTTCTTAAAATTAGCTTTTCTTTTCTATATCTCCCCCCAAAACCCCAAACCAGGTTAACCTGTAGGGATGTTTGGGTAAACACAGTTCCTGATATCTAGCCTCATCGAATCTGCTGTTACCATGGGTGTCGCTTGGATTTTCATTTATGAGAGTCAAAATGCTTCATATTAACTCAACTCTGTCTATTCACCTTGTTGTCCGACTACCTAGAGCCCCATTCGTTTCATTACTCGCTCTCTGATTCAGCATTTCTCTTAAATCTTCCTTCCACATCATGCTCCATCCAAATTGATTGTTGTGGTTGGTTGTTAGCTTTCTCACCTTTTCTTTTTCTCTTTCTAGCAATTATTTTCTTTGGAAATGATTAAAATCATCCAATGATCCAAGCAGGGACTTCGTTCCCAGTTTCTTAGCCTGCCAGGTGCCCTGAGTTCTTTTGCGAAGTTGTTTCATGTTTATAACATTATGGAATATGCAACAGGGTTTAGTACCCTTAACGGTATTATGGATTTTGTTCCTCTCCTTATGCTTTCAGTTTAACTATGCCCAAAATGCTGGATTTATGGAGTGGTTTGAACTTTTGATTTTTTTTCTCTTGCTGATGAAGGATAGAAGAAAATCCTTTTCTTTTCAATCCAAATAATGAAAAACATGAGTAATGAGTGAAATCAATTCTAGGTTTGCTTTAAAAGGATTCAGTTAAAACTCGTTTTTCCAGTCCAAGTTATCATGTGCCCTACTTTTGCTTAACTCTTTCCGTCCCTCACGTTTGACACACCTTCTTCTTTGCATAACCATTAGCTTATAGCAATCATGCTAGAATTGCCAAATCATTGAATATGTGAAACTATTTTTGAGCCTTAGATAGACGTTAACTTGGTGTTTTGTTTTAAAAGATGTCTTGTGGATGCATAGAATATACATGATATTATGCATAAAAGCAGTGTCAAGATGTAGAGATTATTTAAAGTTTTACATGCCCACACAATCATATTATCTGAGAATATATTCCTCAAGTCATGCTGGTCATCATGGCAATTTTGGTATTCACGATGACTAAGCATATCTTGCATGATCCACATCCTTCAAAAAGTATCTTAATTAGGTGAAAAATTCTTCATTCATGAACACTTTCACAATTTTTCTAGTCCGAGTGTATCTTTGGGTGATCATTGGTTATCTTGAAATCATAGTTAGTATGAGATTTTAACAAATCTTGCTAATATTGACAAATACTTTGCCTTTGTAGAAATCTGCAGTTAGGCCAATGCAAGCTCCTCAGAGCTATTCACCCTCTGCTGCATATGTTGGGTCTGGTGCACCCTCTTCAATGTATATGGGGGTAGCACCTTATGGTGGTTCTCTGTTCAATGGACCATCCATGCCAGCCTATGACGTTCCGTTTTCTGGGGGTTCAGGTTATCATTACAATATTGGGAGCCGCCTTTCTGGGGGCAGCCCATACCGCCCACTACATTTCTCTGCTCCACCCCCTTACACTGGTGGGTCTGTGATTGGAAATGGTATGTATTCTTAACCTGAACCAATTATAAGTTAGAAAAAAACGAAGAGGGCTGCTTGGAGGTTTATATTTTAATGCTGCAGTGCACGTCCCAGGTTCCAGATGGATTAGCTTATTGCAGAATGAGGAATGTTTGTTTTGTCCATTACTAATTATGGGTTAATGTCACGCATGACATGTTAACAGCACTATGCTGTCAGACTTCTAACTTTGGAATAGCTCGATATAGTTTCAGTTGTTCCATAATAATGTTGTGACTGAACTTTTTTGTTTACAGGTGGGATGTATGGTGTGCCACCACTTATGGACCGATATGGTCTGGCATTGCCAGTGGTCCCTGCTGGCATGGTAGGGATAAGTTTCAGCTTTTTCTTGAACACAATTATCTTGTTTGACTATACTAGACAGTCGGCATTAAATTTTGGTTCATTACAGTTTTAACTGAATATTTCATTTTTCTTTATACAACGCCTAGTCTTTCTCGCCTTCCGGTATTTATGACACAATTTTAATCTTTCTCGATAAGTGAATCTATGTGATCACCCTTGTGGCAAATGCTTATCACAGAGTGAATGATGATTTTCTGTTCAGTTAAGAAGAGACTGAGTAATATTAATTCTTAATGCAGGCACCAAGGCCAGGTTTTTATCCTGAAGAAAATTCTCAAAAGAAAGGTGGAGTTCTGCAGTATATATTCTATCCCTGTATTTCGCATTAGTTTCATGGCATCTGTAATTATTATCTTCTTTTCCATATTTTTAGCAGATGGAACACGTGATAATGACTGGAAATGTCCTAAATGTGGAAATGTCAACTTTTCTTTTAGAACAGTTTGTAACATGAGGAAGTGCAACACTCCAAAGCCTGGTTCTCAGGTTTGACTTGCTGTCATGTTCCAGGATCTATACCTGATTATATACAATATTGTTTTGTTTTTAGTATCCACCGCCAACTTTTGAACTATTTTGAATGAAGTTTAGGTTATCTTGGACCAAAAATGTTATTTGCTATCAAGAGTTCTGTATGTGCTAAGTTTACATTAGATGATCTGACTTTGAAATTCAAGTTGGCTCTTGTTCTTCCTACTTATCTCAACTCTGGAAGTTGTTTCACAACTACGTTTTGATTTCTTGTTGACTATCTTTATTTGCAATTACACAGGTTTCCAAATCGGGGAAGAATACTAGTAAGTTTTCGGCCTCTAGCATGCTATCTTTTACTAATTTTAATTAACCTTCTAACGACTCCAAATTTCAGAGCCAGAAACGCCAGAGGGAAGCTGGAAATGTGAGAAATGCAACAACATAAATTATCCTTTTCGGACCAAGTGTAACAGACAGAATTGCGGTGCAGAGAAACCATCTGAGTCCAAAAATTCTCCTTCACAATCAGATGATGAGAATGATCAGGTCTGTTGTGTGATACACGTGATTTGTATGATTATTTGTTGCCTAAAGTTGTCTATAAGTTATGAATCATCTATGTATTTCTTGCACAGTTTACGTATATTATGCTCAAGAAACTTTGTAGCTTTGAAACTGTGTAGGAAGTATACCTGTTAGCCTCCAAAAGGGAACTATTTTGTCTAGTTTCTCTCTTTTTCTCCTATTTCTGATACTTCCTGCTTGTTCTTCTTGTTTACTTTATCCTTTTCTTTTTGTGTTCGTCAGCATCTATTAATTTGGTTGTCTACTGTTCCAGTGAGTACTAGGGCTTGTTTAAGGGTTGAGAAGGTCCAGAGTTGTCGTCCAGCATTGCTCAGTGTGGGTGTCTGAAAGTCGGTAATGTCACCTTCCTGTTGCAGCGATTGTCAAATTACTGTGCCTTAATGTGGTGTCAAAGTTGTACTAACTGAAATTGGTACCTTGTGGTCATGGATTCTTGTCAAGTTTCATCAAGTGTCTACCAGCTCTTTCTGGCTGGTGCTGTTGAGGTTGATTTGGTTAATGTTCAATAGGATTTCTTCTGGTATTGCTGCACCTATGTTAGATGGGTTGTTGACATCCATTTGTGTTAGGTGGTAATTTAAAGAAAAGGCCTGATGCAGCCTGTTTGTATCCTGGTCTTTTATTGTGTTTCAAATGTATTCGGTGTAGCCGGAGTAACATGTCCTGGTTGCATACATCAAGGTCCACGGTCTAGGATCTTTTGGTTTTCTCCCAAAACAATATGGACTGAGAATCTGTTGATTAGGAGTGTCGTCCCGAAGGTAAGTTGAACACGAGCATTGTCTTATTGCTCATTAACCCCTAATGTAGATTGTCGTTGATCTACCGTTGAGAAAAAGAATTCTAGGTTGGGTTTTCACGTTAGGTGTTAAATATTTTGCCCATGAAAATATATTCCATTCGAATCTGGCTGTTGTGCTGGGTATATGTTCATGTCTGTCATCTGTATCTTATAGATTATAATCCTAGCACATTATAATTTGGATAGTAAATAATTTATAAAAAGAGCAAACAACTAAAATCATGGTGAGGTGGATGGGTTAGTAATAATCTACTGTTTAGTCCAAATTGAGTCGCTCATATTTATCCAAGCATATGTTAGCAGAGTTTATTGATTTGGCCTGTTTTAACCACTCAAATGTAGCTTGACCTGTCTATTTTGTGCTCCTATTTTACATCAGAGGTCCTAGAAACTTAGCTCCAGGAAAGAATCAGTTATGAGTTAAAAGATTTCTCTAAGCGTTTGGGTCATGGATTGCACCATTAGACAATTGATATGCATTCATATCCATCATCTCATCTATGTAAAACCAAGGAGTTGCATTGAATTTGCGGATATGAGAATTTGGATTGTGGCTTTTGAAGTGTTTATACTTAGACTGCAATGGGTAATATTCCCTTCAAACATATAGTAGTATTAACCTGTTCTCGAGAATCAATCCATTTTATTTTAATATGGTAAGCGTGTATACCCTAAAAACGGATAACAATTGAATTTATTTGTAGTTTTAATGACATGTGATTTCACTTGGCATCAATTGAAAAAATATGTAAATTGATATTGAAAATTGACTGTAAAGAAAAATAAAGCAAACCAAATGAGATGTGCAGCTGTGTTCTTCGGGTTAGGTCGCCCTTGAACCAAACAAATATTTTACTAGAAAATATGAATAGAGCAACAGATAGGGGTGTTCATGGTTCGGTCTGGATCGATTTTTTCCTAAAAAAATTAAACCAAGTAAGTCGGTTTTTAAAATGTTGGAACAAAACCAAATAAATTAAGTCGGTTTTTTAGCGATTCGATTTTTATCGGTTTTTTTGTTATTTATCATTTTTTTTCTTAAATATGAGACATACACTACCAAACATATATTCTGGCGACTACATTTTCAACGTAACGCTATCAAACCAATTGTTCTTTGAGAAATCTATCATTTACCATGATATATTTATGATAATTGAATAAAATAGTGATGAATAATTTAAGTACTCAATTAAAAATCAATTGTTTTTAACATGAAATAATTCTTGTACTTAGTAAAAGCAAGTTACCAATCAAATTAGAATGTAAAGGCAAATAATTAGATTATTGTAATAGCAAAGAACTAGACTTAAAATACAAACGACTAATATGTACTATAACATTTTAGAAACTTTATATAAAAATGTACATATATATAGGTGTAATAATAAATTTAAATAGCTACTTCAATAGTCGGTTTGGTTCGGGTTTTTTCGATTATTTTTTTATTAAAATCAAAACCAAACCAAACCTAAAAAGTATCGGTTTGATTCGGTTTTCGGTTTGGTTCGATTTTTCAGGTTTTTATGAACACCTCTAACAACAGAGTATTGAAAGCTTAATAGAATAATATATTGCTTTGTATTGCGTGAATACGTTGATTTTACAAATGATTAGACCCCATTTATATAGTAGGGGAGTCCTACCTTTGATACAGTTCTAAATACAATAAGAAATCCCATGATTAGCTAATTAATGGGCCTCTTCTTGATACGTGCCGAGATTTCCGTCGTGATCCTTGTTCGATTGCGAGTGTTTTGACTTTCCGTTATTTGGCTCGGTAAACTTCCCTCGATCTTGCTCGATCTCTATCCTGGTTGATTTAAATTTTGGCCAACCTCGATCTCGACTAGTCTCTGGGTCACGAGATCGGCAATTTAACTTTACACCGCGGCTCAATATAACATGAGGTTGAATCTTCGCCTGCCTCGTTCCAGAACAAGTTCGATTTTGACCGTATACAAAGTGCTTGTTAAAAGAAAGCATTATTGACATGTACTAAGTACAAAAATAATTGTGCAGATGTATTGAAATAAAAGCAACATACCAGCGGGACATAGATTAATCAGAAATTTGTTTCGACACTCTAATTTTTTATGAGTTTATTCAGCTTTTGTCTTTTTTTTTAATACCGATTTCTTTGAAGTCGCTTTATCCCTGCCTGTTGGAGAAATGCGACACGGCCATCGCCAAGGCTGGTTACATTTGACCTGGATTAGCAGGCCTGTTCATTATACAGTTTCCCTTTTTTCCCGTTATCTTTTTATGTTTTCCTTTTCGAAAGTCTTCTTTTTCGTCATAAATTTTGTTCCTAAGTTAAATGATACCACATAAATTGAGATTAACGGACTGGTAGATTTGACAAGTCATCTAAGGTAGTGTTAACAACCATAAGTTAAATTATTCTTTTAGCGTCTCGTCGGTCACAAATTGCTCAGTAATCTTTATCCAAATTGTTCAGAGTGTAGGGTTTAATCTATATAATTTTTTATGGAATTTAGATGCCTACTTTTTGGGAAATATCAGTTGTTTGAAAGAATTTACAAAATTCTTTACATGATATTAAAAGAGAATCTCTGCAATAGTGTCATAAAATGGTAAAGGAAATAAAAATATATATTTTTCTTTTGAGGCGGACATATATTTCTGAAAAGACGTAGGTATTAATGATCTGAATAATTATAACTCAAATAATCTGGATCTTCCTTTTGTGAGATTTTTTCATTCCTATACATTATTTGAAATCTTATTACGAAAAATGCTTATGTATTGATATTTATTCGACCTAAACACATTTTAGTTATAAAATATATACAATACACTTTAAGAATTTTCTAATATATTTTTTGTACCTTCAATCAATTTTTCTTTTTTTTTCTTTCTTCTCCCCTTTTTTCTCTAAATTGAACTTATATTTAGGGATTTAAAGAATTTATTAGTACGTACGTCTTTTTCTGAACAAGACATCCCATTGCTACCAGTTTCAGCAAATCTTGAAGTGAAGGCCCCATTGGGATAATTAGCTGTTATTTCATTCTTATATTCTTTTTTAGTAATTACTTTTTGTCACTCTCGTGAGAATTATGTACAGTTACAGTAGAAGGCTGTTAGTATACATATAGTAAGTCACTAGTCCTTGTGATAGGACTTGAAGCGAGTGATGTAAGAACTTTAATAGATTGTGCTTCAGAAACATATTCTTCTGTTTTCTGAAACATATATGTGTTTAACTTCTAAGACATGCTAGTTAATTTCTTTTGTATATTTTGTATTTAATTTATGCATAATAATTATATATTATACAAATTATTTATAATTTATCATACATTATTTGTACCCAGTTAAATATAACTATAATATCATATAGCTTAAATATAATTTTTATACAAATTTTATACAATATGTTTTTTGTATATTTTGTATCTGATTATACATAATAAATATAAATTTCATACAACTAATTATAATATATTATACAACTTATCTACAACTATCATACATTATTTCTACTCAGTTATATACAACTACAATATCATACCACTTAGCTAAAAAATTTATACAATATGTCTTTGTATATTTTGTATCTGATTTATACATAGTAAACATAAATTTCATACAACTAATTATAGATTATACAACTTATCTACAAATTATCTACTAACTTATCTACAACACTTACCCAGTTATATACAACTACAATATCATACAACTTAAATACAATTTTTACACAATATTGTTCAACTTTCATACAATATTTAAATTAAAAATACATATATATAAACAACATAATACAATGTTTCTACAATTTTACTATAACTTTACTACAATTTCGTAAGTATAATGCATGTCATGTCTTCTTCTTCTTCGAGTTTCAATCTGGAATTCAGCCAAAATCAAGTCTAATCTTCATTAAAACACCATCAAAATTGAGATATAAACTCCAAACAATATTCCTAATTATTTGCAACAACACCCAATCTAAACAAATAATGGTTTTTGAAAACCCAAATTCGAATTCAAAGCTTCAAAATTTTTTAATGGCTGTCAATGGTGGAATTGTTGTTCTCTTTTCCTTTGCTCTACATTACTAGAATTAGGGATTAAGAGATATAGAGAGACATAAAGAGAGAGAGGGTGCAAGAGAGGGAGAGAATAAGGATGAGAAATAATTGATTCCTAATATAAAAGGATATGCATTTAATTCCTAAAGTGTATATAATTAGTAAATTTGTATATATAATGTAATTAAATTGAAACTTGAGTAGAAAATCTAATAAAGTTTCAAATAATGTATAGGAGTGTAAAATCTCTTCATCTTTAGCGAAGTCCCTCCTTCCCAACCTCTCCTACAGCATCCATTTCGTCAAAGAAGGAGGGAGCAAGCACATTGACTACTCTGATTGGGCGTGGACTAGGAAAAAGTAGCAGCTAAAGAAAAGCTAAAAGGTATTGGCGAAGAAGTAATGGAGGGTCTGATATAGATTGAAAAGAGGGAAAACTAAGCTAGCTAACGAAGGGGTTGGGATTCGCCTCGCCTTAGTACACCAACCAGGAAGAAAGATTTAGTGCTTTTCACCTTTCTGCCAAACCAGAACGAGAGAAATCGAACCACAATCTTTTTCCTTACATGGCGAAAGTCGAGAGTGAAAATCTAGACTCGAAAGCATACGCTTGTTAGAGGTGATCCCCGCCTCCCCTTTTCGCCTAACCCATTCGTTCACAGCTTCGCCACTCTACCGAGGGTCGAGCTACCACGCTCTTGAAACCTCATTTTCTTCAATGAGAATATAAAAAAATTGGCAATTTCGCTCCCCAGCCCCACTTGGTGTTTGAGCACCACCACCTTCACTGATTTTACACAAACAAGAATGAATTCGTCAATTTGATGCGATATTATTCTTCCCATGACGAGGCGAACAAGGGTTTTATCAGCAAAAATCATAACAATAGAAAATTTATCATAAAGCTTAAAACTACCGCGGACAAGACACTAAAATTTGCAAATAGCATTCTTCAAAGAGAATCAGTATAAAAAAGTGTGTGAGTTTTTTTTTTTACTCCCTATAAATGCCAATGTACCAACTAGAAGATCTACATATTGAATTTCTGTAACTACATAGGGCCCTATTTTGTCAATCTCATCAAGAGTCCCTTTTCTTTATTCCTTCTAAATTCCCACCAAAATATTTGAAAGATCTAAGAGTTTTTCGGAACTTATATGTAAATACACATTAAAAGATTTATAAGGGACTCATTGTATAATCGTCACTTTGTTAGCACCAAGGTAGCAACGAAAATCTAATCTGAAAACAACGCCTTGGCATAACAAAACAATCAATTGTCGCTTCCTATTCGTTTATGAATTCTTCTGATTAGTACTTATTTGGATAATTTCATTATACTTTATCATAGATGACTCGATATTCAGATTTTGACATTCTCAAAATAGCACAAGCAGTTTAATTTGGAATAGGTAGTTGTTTACTTGTACCGAAATTTTCATTCGGTGTTTATTATTTGGAATTAGCTTCACTTCTCACTCGCAAAAGGCTACTACTTAGGAAGCACATACCGACTTTATGAACCTTACAACATTATTAAATGTTCAAACTTTTTAAGAAGACCGAACAGGCTACGAAAATTACTCTGGTGAGTCAAAATAAAAGTAGACTAGAACCATAGCAAAATACTACTAATTCGTCAACACTCCAGAAAATGGACAAAACAGTCATTCACAAGTCGTGGCCTGTGCAGTTATATTCTAAGTTGCAGAATAAAAAAACTACAATTCTTAAACAAACTTCTCTTGGAATTTCAAAGCCCAACCTATATATTATATACCAGTACTAATTTAAGATGGCAAACAAACTGCTTGAAATAGCCTACTAATAAACCTCCTGCTTGATCCAAGTTTAACGTGTCAAAAAGCAAAAACGGGAGCTGGCCAAATTTCCTGAAAATCCACTAAAGACACCAGATGTTGCCTTCAGTTCAATGCATTGAGATAAAAATCACTGTCAAATGGAGGTTTGAACAGTTCGATTCCCTGAAAGCTACCACCAGCATGACTATTAGCAGCCAATGTATGGTCACGAGGATCGGATGAAGGTTGTCCACCACCCTGCCAGTATTCACAGGACATAAGCGGCACACCTTGTGGAATTGCCTGCATCATCTGCTCGGGCATGCTGCTTTGATTTGCATGTGTTGGGTGGTTCAGTGAAACAGTCTCAGGCTCGGATGAACCCCATGAATTAGTTGACAGAAGAGAGAGAGCACGAGGAAATTCCGATCCCGTACCCATATTGAACATGGATTCCTTGGCACCTGATAGAAAAATGGACACTAAGCTACTTTAGAAAACTTATGCTGGAATTTAAATCTTGCACATTCAATCAGCTTCCTCTAACACTCAAAGTCGTCTTGACTTCCAAAACTTTTCAGCATTCTACAATACTTGAACAGTGAACATATTAAGATCAACTATTCAAAATCTCAACTTTATTCTTTCATAAAATATATTCATATAAAGTAAAGTCAGTCGATTAAGTGATCCTGAATGTCATTTCTAGAACGAAGAAGATGACCGAAGAGTGGAGGCACGATGGTTCCTGTATAAAAGAACAAGGGTGATATTCAAAATTGCAATAACTAGCTTAGCCATATGAAAGTCTGGAAGAAAGTGGTAGAGCTAAGGGTGAGGAGGAGTGTTTATTTCCGAGAACCAATTTGGGTTTATGCGTGGCGTTCGACAACAGAAGCCATCCCCCTTCTTAGGAGATTGATGGGGCAGTATAAGGAGAGAAAGAAGGACTTGCATATGATGTTCATTGACTTAGAAAAGGCATACAATAAAGTTCCGAGGAAGATTTTGTGGAGATGTTTGGAGGCTAGAGGTGTACTTATTGCTTACGTTAGGTTGATTAACGACATGTATGATGGAATAAAGACCCGAGTGAGGACGGTGGGTGGTGACTCGGACCATTTTCCGGTTATGATGTCGGCACTCAATCCTTTTTTGTTTGCTCGGAAGATGGACGTACTGACGCGTCACATCCAAGGGGAGGTGCCGTGGTACAGACAATTTGCAGATAATATTGTATTGATTGACGAGACGCGAGACGGCGTGAACGCACAATTAGAGGTATGGAGGCAAACTCTAGAATCTAAAGGTTTCAAGTTGAGCAGAACCAACACAGAATACTTGGAGTGTAAGTTCAATGGCAAGATTCGAGGACGGGAAAGGGAGGTGAGGCTGGACTAGCAGATCATCCCTAGGAGAGGTAGTTTTAAGTACCTTGGGTCTATTATTTAGGGGATGGGGAGATTGATGAAGATGTCACACGTCATATTGAGGCAGGATGGATGAAATGAAGACTCGCTTCCAGTGTTTTGTGTGACAAGAAGGTGCCACAGAAACTTAAGGGTAAGTTCTACAAAGTGGTGGTCAGACCAACGATGTTGTATGGGGCTGAGTGTTGGCCAGTCAAGTTCGCTCATGTCCAGTCAAGTTCTGCTTTTATATGGCTTTTTGGAACTGTCCCTTCGTGTATATTTTCATTAATGTGGTACTTGAGCCGAGGATCTATTGGAAACAACCTCTCTATCCTCACAAGGTAGTGGTAAGGTCTGCATACACATTATCCTCCTCAAACCCCACAGTGTGAGATAATACTGGGTATGTTATTGTTGTTAAGTGATCCTGACTCAAAAAGGACAACAACCAATCCCACTGCTACTATCAGTTATAGGATACTTTCATATCTAACAAAGTCTAGTCAAGTATGAAAATAAGTCATAATCTCCAACCCCAATGCATAGCATAACAAGTCCAGTTCTACTTCAGCCACTTTTAAGTCTCATCAGTAGCACTCTTGCTAAATTCCATAATCGACTCCTAAATGAAAATGCCTTCAATTACTCAGGAACTGTTGGACAGATAAAACTACAACTCAAGCAAAAATAAAGAAGGTTCCATAGTAATAAAAATAAAGCTTTCAACCAAAGTGCTTCCTACCATGTTTCATCACAGATGGGATGGCCAGATGGAGAAAAGGTACATTTATTGAAGCGTTCTAGTTAAGATCAGTACTCCGTAACGTGTAACCCATAATGCAAATGTAATGCACCTATTGTTGACTACCAATTAGCCTTATCAAAAGAAAACGTTGACTACTAATTAGGATAGAGATATTCTTTAACAAGAATTGCTGCCTTCAGGAGTCTATTACTAATGATTATGCAACTAAATTGATGGAACTGTTTTTACAAAAAGATACAAATAGAGGCAGGGAAAAAGTAGAGATCTGCTTTACTATATATATAAAAATTGCAACATCTTGGACAAAAACTGCACAGAAAAAAGGCTTTGGATCCTTGATAGTGAAACAAACCTCGATTGAAAACCTCAGCTGTGTGGCCCTTGGAGGGCAAGAGCAAGCAGCTAGATACATTACCGTGTGCACCCACGACCCGTGAAAACTGGATCCCCTGCAATAATGACTGCCCATTTGCACTGCCAGCTCTTTCAGGCTTTGGAGAAGATCCTCCAGTTATACTGAACTTAGTTTCTTCAGTGCTTTCCCAGGTAGAACTTGCAGCAGCTCTAGACTGAACCAGTTGGGAATGGTTGAGCACAAGATTCATAGGTTGCCTGCTGTCTGTAATTGTAAAAGCGCATAAGATGATAATTAAACACCAAACACTGCTTAAACCATAACAATGCCTTATATTGATTAGCAGGTAACCCACGAACCACCCTCCCTTTCCAAGAAATACTAATTGTTATATTAATTATATGCATGCATTTCATTACAGGTAACCCACGAAGCACCCTCCCTTTCCAAGAAATACTAATTGTTATATTAATTATATGCATGCATTTCATTACAGGTAACCCACGAAGCACCCTCCCTTTCCAAGAAATACTAATTGTTATATTAATTATATGCATGCATTTCATTACAGGTGATGTTTGGCATCTTAAATGTATCTGGATTATTAAAACCAATGCCACTACAACTGGTTTTTTAACCAGCAAAGAAACATCATGAGAAGTTTTTTGACTAGCAGTCGACAACTTACTGTCCATGTTAACCTATTCTCAATAACTATTACTAAAGCCTGTCATTTGAATACTCAAAGCCACATTCCAAGAAAGGAAACACCCAATCCACACATAGACAACATACCATAAAACAATGAAGAAAGCCTTGCCGAGTTGAACTGGATGGTTTCCTGCTGTGGTTTGCGTCGTCGTGCATTGTGATCAGAGAGCCTCCTGCGACAGCTTCTCTTCTTTTCATCAAATTCAGACAAGCTATGGAACCTTAATTTCAAGGATTCAAAAATAAAAAAAATGAGCAATGTGCTAAAGCTACATTTTGGAAGAAGAAGTTGCTAAAAGGCACAGATGTGCATTCCAAGAACATAAAGATCTAATTACAAAGATATCTACCTGCTACACTGTTGACAAAAGCGGCGTGCTACACCTGCTATAACGACCTTTGGGCATTTGGAATGACTGTCACAAACTCGATGCTTCCGGTAATATTCTTTAGCTGATGAAAGATCACGGTTGCAGCCTTCAACCTGACAGCGAGGAGTTGCTGCATTCTGAGTAGATGATTTTGTTTCCTTTGCTGCTGCAGCAGATGATACGTGTTTCTCGGGGAAGGATGAAACCTTAGCACCACCGATGGTCTCAAATGTCCGCTTACCAAGTTTCAGACCTATAAGTGGTTCAACAGAGCGTACTGGAGCCTCCATTGGGGGTGAATTTCTAGAGCAAGGTTTCACTTTCTTACTAAGATCCTCAGGAGAGCCATCGAAAGAAAAGTCGGATGCTTTCAAGCCCTCCTTTGGTGAAGAGTCAGTAGAAGCTGATATTGAGCTCTTGATCGAAGAACCACACCCAACATCAGAGACATAACCACCGGTACCACTACCACCACTCGACAAATTGAAGGATCCAGCATCAAGTTCTCCATCTTCTTCAACTCCCCAATCTGTTAATTGTAGTTCTTTTGGACTTTTGGCGACCTCTGAACCAAACATTACCAGGTTTCCCCAGTCCCACTTTGCATTCCACTCCATCTTGGGGAAGAAGCTACGGGATGGCTTTTAGTAAATTTCCACACTCATGGAATGCAAAAAAGTAACTAGGACTTAGATCTGCAGAATATCCACCATATAGAGTTAACTTCTATCGGTTCCTAGATTGAGAAGTACATAATTTCACCAAGGCAAAAAACAGGAAAGTTCGAATCAAAGAGCAAGAACACAAATCCCAAGACTAAAAAAACAGAACCAATAATGTAGCATGGCTGGATCACAAATTTGATGTTCTACCTCAAAACTGTTGTTTCACACTTTCAAGATCGTACTGTCATTCTAATCCAAATTCTTTGAATAGCCCAAAGCAAGAGGAAGTAAACTATCACCACAGAGCAGTCAATCAAACATGTAAAGAATAAAAAAGATGTCCCTCAAATCACTAATAAAAAAGCATCCAAGCCCCATAAATTGGAAGACGTTAGCGTCCGAAAATATTCCTCTGCTAGTTCCCACACATATAGCCATGACCTTACAAAGGGCAGCATCTCAACCATTCCATTCAAAACCCATTTACTAACAAATTATTTTTAAAGAAAGAGAAACGATAAGAAAATAATTACAATCTTTGTATTCTAAAACAGCTCGTCAAGTACAACAACTTCAATTATTTTGCAAGAAGAGGTAGAAAACGAGTTCACCTTTATCAAAAAGAGCTGTTGGATTCCAGTAACAGACAAAGAACCACTAGCAGACAAATTATATTATAACTATTCAAATACAGAAACAGAGCTCAAGCCCTTCCAATCCAAGACCACAAAATGCATCTCCCCATCTATTGCATCCCTTAACTCCACCACATCATTTTCAGCTACTTGTTGTTTTCTCACCTAATCAAATGAAAGCCAAATAAATAATGAAACATTGAATTGTTTATCAACCCCACAAACAAGTGACTATATGTAATAAATATGCAAGTTTAGAATTTTTTTTCTATCTTACACCTGATTTACATACACCCCTTTTCAGAAAATGTGAATAATTTAATTTGTATAAGTTTTCCTTAAATAAAAACACATTTTCTGGAATGAAAGTTACTCCTATTTATTTTCGCATATAGTAGGGGGTAGTTAGGGAAAGTAATGGTCCCCCATCTTAGGGTTTCATTGAAATCCACACCCCAAAAGAAGAAGACAGACTTTTCTATGCTTCCTTAAAACTGCTTAACTAACGCATGAATGAACTCTCTTTCTTTTCCAAGAAAATGCGACATCGTTTATGCTGCATTCCCATATTACATTAAATAAATACATAGAGCAAAGAAAAGGGTGTTATGCAAGTTTTTAGCAAATCTTCATCTGTTTCATATAAATATCACCGTAATAAGAAACAAAATCAGAAACCAAGAAAAGGAAAGAATCAAGTGGGAAAACAGTAACAAAAGACAAAGAAACCCTCAGATTGTTTTGATAATGATTTAGATAAGGTAAAAGACAAAAATAACAGACCTGAATATGTATTCATCTCAAAGAAAAGAAAATGATTAGCTAGCTTGGTAAAGAAGAAAAAAAGCTCACCTATGAATATGATGATAGAGAGAAAGCCAATTTTCTTGGAAAACTTTAGAGTTTTTACACTTTACCAAATGAAGAAAAAGAGAGAGAGAGAGGTATTATATCAGGATTACATACAGCAGCAGCAGCAGCAGCAGTAGTAGAGGGTAGTGACTGTTGAGTGACCCTGCTGTCAGTTTGAGAACGACAGCGTGTGAGCTGGTGCTGGGTGATAGCTTTTATCACATGTGTGTGGTTACATGATAAGAGGTTTTTACTACTCCATCTTTTTTCACTGTGGGATGGATAAGTAATGTGACACGCAGGACAGCTTTTTCTCTCGTATAGAGTTTTTTCTCCCCCATATCTCACAGCCCATAAGAAATTTTTTCCTTTTTTTTACTTTTCTTCAAAATTAGTATTTGTTCATAAAATTTTTTATTTTTACTTAAAAATATATTTTAAAAATTTTTGAAAATTTGAAAAACTCCAAAAGGTTGTTTTTCAAAATTTTCACTCAAATCACTCACAAAACTTCAAAAACACCCAAAATTATATTTATGTCCGAACACAACTCTAAATTTCAAATACCATGTTCACTTGAAATTTTTTTTTACCATGTTTTGAAATTTTACAATTCCTATGTCCAAACACCCACTCAATTTGCCCTTTTTTTGGGAGTCGTCAATTGATTTTTTGGCACTTTATAAATTTATTTTTAGTTTTAGTTCTCTATCTCTTTTTTATTTACATATAAAAGATTTATTTTTGCACGTAAGATATTTATTTTTTATATATAAGAAATTTAAAAAGATTATTTTCTTAAATTTAAAATTATAAAAATGCATGACGTACAAATAACATTTTTTTTGGTCCACAGATTTAAGTTGTACAATTTTGTGAGCTTACTAGTGTAATTTTACTAGTATAATCGGATATGCTTTTTGTAGACTTGATGCGATGAAAATTTTTGGCATTGTTACTACATAAAATATTACTTTATTTATACTTCTTCCGTTCACTTTTACTTGACATATTTTGATTTTTTACGCTTTTTAAGAAATAATAAATAAAGTGTATAGTTTATCATGAATTCATATTAATTTATGCATATTTTATTGAATTTAAAATAATAATTTGAAATGAGTAATAAATAATGTGGGTTTAGAAATTTTTTTTATCACTCTCTTAATATACATTGATAAGTAAAAATAAAAATTTATTTTTAATATACATACCAAGTATAAATGAATAAAAGGAGTAGCTACGTTCAATAGCTGTTATGAAAATTATTACTGTAATATTGACCTAAGGGGCACATGCTTGATATTTATCTGTTTTTGAAGTTCCCACATTTATCTCTTAGAGCGTTTCACATGTGGATTTCAAACTTTATTCCTATATTTCAAAACATCTCTAGCCTTTCAAATTAGGGGGGTTCGTCGATCGGTAATTAGATATTTCAGTTTAATATATTAGGATTTGATTTCTTAAAATACTTATTAATATTATATTTAATTAAATTTAATATAATTCGATGTTTCTTCTTTATGTTTTGATTTATTCAGTCGGTAAATTTGGTTCATTCGGCTTTAATATTAACTAATATGTAAAGTTATAGACTGTGATATTTTTAATTAAAGTACTCATATATACAAAAATAAAAATGTTCTAAGCTCACTTGACTGTCAATAAAATCTTTGCCCAAAATCAATAAGTATCAACTAAAAGAAATGTCTTGTTACTTGCTTAGAGTTAATTGATGAACTTAGAAATACAACAAGGACTACTCCAATATATGCATTAGCAATACACGAGAAACAAAGCAAGTAACGCCTTAAAACTATATAAACATTACGTTAAACTGCTTGGCAACTTGAAGAGCAAGAGTCAGAATCTACAGTATATCGTGTTCCTTCATTTTCCGAAAAAAGTAAATGAGTTTTACTGTCAACCTCAACATGCTAAAGAAAAATATTGTGTAACTTAGTATGTCGTAATCAATAATATATGTAATGCGTAACTTAGTATATATTTCGGTACAATATTAATATTTTAATATTAATTTTTTTTAATAATAAATACCATACCTAATATTAATTATTTTAAAATCAAATACCAATATACTAAATACCAAATATTAAAATTTTCAATTTCGATATTGTAATTCGTTGTTACCATATTATCCGCATCCCAATTTCGTATGCGAGATTTTACTTTATATTATAGTGTATTAGCCCATTATAAAACGATATAAATAGTTTGTGGTTGCTTATGAAGGTAATACGTCAGTAAACAAAGTCTTTACACTATTAGGGTAGAGATGTTTAAAGGAAGTTATGATACTTGTTTTTTTTACTTTTTTAGGTTTTTTAAATTATTATCAAAAAAAAAAAAAAAATCTACCCAGCCTAATGTTCCAAATGACAGATTACAAAAACCTCCCTTTACATAATATATAAGAAAATATCTCAATGTTGGAGGCTTCGGATTGGCCAAACAGAACTACATTGAAACTTTTCCTTATATTTCTTATTTTTGGTTTGGATGAATCTCTCTGTCAATAAGCAGTGACGGGTATCTCGTTAAATTGATTCAAGAAAGCTAGAAGTTCTTTACGACATTATTCTACACCACGTCCATAAATCTATAAAATTTAAATTCATTAAAAAATCCGTATTTGATATTTAGAGTACTGGACAAACTTTTCACAGAATATGTTACTATTTATTAATTTCCATAATTATTAACATAACGCTTATTTTAAATTTATTGTTTTTAAACTTTGTGATTTTTTATTTTACACATGGTGCCCAGTTTTCATATTGGAATTCCGATTAATTTGAATTTGCGTCGCCTAAAAACAATTAAAGAAGGAAACATTTTTTATCAAATTTTTTTTTTTCAGGTCTCAAAACTTGAGACCTTAAGTTAAGCTAGCGTTTGGACATAAATTTAATTAAAACTTGAAAAATAGAGTTTTTGAAAATGAGATGAAAGCTAATTTGAAAATTGAAATTGTATTTGAGCATAGATTTTACTTGAAAAGAGTTGAACTTCGGTGAGTACAAAATTTCAAACTAGAAAAACTAATCTAAACCACCTTTTGAAACTTCTGGTCACTTTTTATAACCGATAATATTTTGAAAATATTTTTGAACAAAAAGTGAAAAGAAACTTAAAGCCAAACGGGAACTAGGGGATCATATTCATCAACCATATCCTTTTGCTAGTAATTTTGTGTTCAATCAAAAGCAAGAAGCATTAATAATGTACTGTTTACAGCATCTCCAACCTGAGGCTGAGAGGATTGATTTCTTTAACACTTCTATTACATTAATTAATTACTATTATTGTACTTGCTCTTATTGAAATAAAACACTTGCATCTGTAAAAATAAAGATGTTCAACCCACCAATTTCAATCATTCGCCATGTTCTTCGACCTTTGCTTGGTCAACCTTTCATTTTTCTATATAGATACCCTCCCATAATCTTCCTTGTTTAGCAACTAACAAAGATAAATAATTAATTTAATATTGAATTTCAACATAGTAAGAGTACTCCATTTCTATTATCTAATGTTCTCCTTACTTTCAATATTATTAATAATATTTCCTCACAAAGTTATGCTTTATATGCTCCTTTTATCTGTTTGACCAATAAGTATGACATTTTTTGCTAAACTAATTAAAGGATAAATAAGATGCAAGATAAATTCTAGTCAAGCACAATAAATCTTAGATCTAGTCATGTGTTGGAACAGTGAGGTCCACTAACGAATAAAGCCAATTATCATATTAATAAATGAAGCTTTTGAGAGTAAATGAAGGGGTAATAATGGGCAATAAATATGGAAATGGCAAAAAATATAAATAGGAAGAATAATTCACCCAAATATTGAATGATGTGGAGGTTCTTCCTTCTGACAGCAACGTGCGATAACGAAATGTGAAAATGGACAAAGTGTTCTTGGATCATGTGAGTGGAATGGCAGAATAAACGACAAAATCAATCAAAGTGGAACGATAAGCTTTTTTTATTATCTTCCAAGAGTCAACTTCTTACAAGTATTCTTATCAGAATGAATCTCCCCGCTCTTTGCTCCCTATCTCCTACTACTTATATGAGATATTCATAGAAAATCCGTAAAAGTACAGCCAAGGGAACATTCGATTGAATATTCCTTTTGGTAATTCCAAGACTATTCTAGTCGGTGCTCCTATGCTTCCCTATTCGACCTTGACCTTGATGTCTTGCTCGGCGACTCCTCGCTATTGGGCCTTGCTCGACCTCGGCCATAAATTCTACACTTGTTCATTCGTGTTCGCTGAACTTCCTTAGTTGGATTTTAACCATATAGTTAGTCCCTCCGCTTATTGATGTCGTCTTCTGGTCGACCACAGTGAGCAGACTTTATCAGCAACAGTTCTGGAGAAATCCTGATGTGATGGCCGAGCATAAATTATTATCGTCGAGATGGTGACGTATCGTTCTGAGGGTTGTGGTCAATGAGGTAGGTACAGGATGATGTCACGTCCGCATGCGTCATCATTGTGCATTTTCCCGATGCGCAACATCATTTCTCAAGCCTCTATCACTTCGATTCTAGGGCCACTGACGGTTATTTGCACCGGTTCAGGCGCCTCGGTTGTCTATAAATAAGGGGAGGAAGGCTCTCAATGAAACTTTCGCATTCTCTAGTTTCTTCACCTCTGCACTTTGCTTCTTCTTCTTCCTGTATTCTTGCTCTCTCCAATTCTTCTTTTCTGGTTCCATCGTGTTCACATTATCGGAGAATGACTAACGTGACTCTCAACACCGACAGACGGTCTCTGACTTCACTCTATTATCGGTGGCCATGCCTTCTGGTGGCGGGGAACTTACGGTTATGGAGGACGAAATCTTCCCCACAGTGGAAAAGGTCGTTCATCGCAACCCTACTTCCCGATCAAACTTTTTGAAGGAACCCGTTCATGATCCCGAGCCGGTAAGGTCCGAGATGGATTCGAAGCATATTTTTGCCCTTAGATCCAAGTACCAAATCCCTACTCACGTTGACATCGTTCCGGCAGGGGACGATGTGATACAGGTTCACCGGCCTGAGTATTGCGCATTCTATGCCTACCAGTTCCAAGTAGGCTATTCTCTCCCTCTTCCTCCCTTGGCGGAGGAGTTCTGCCGTTATTACGACGTCTGCCAGCTCAACTTTCTCCCTATATCTACAAGATCTTCCTCATGCTAACAAAGTACGCGGAGTTGTCCAACTGTGGAGTTTCCATCCGCCATTTGCTGCACCTCTTCGCGTGCAGTTTCCATAGGGGCACGATGATTCATTTTCTCCATCGCGGAACCAAGGGGTTGGTGGACGGAATGGATGATAAAGTAAATTGCCGGTTTTGGCTTAATTATTTCTTTGTCAAAATCGAGCACGTGGTGGTGATGCCCTAGTGGGTTTCCCGAGCAGTGGAATTTTTCTTGTAAGTGTTTTCATCAATCGAGTCATGCCCTTTTCTCTTTTTTCTATGTTTCGTTACTTACTTGTTTCTTTCCCCTTCGTGTAGCTGAGAGGCACCCCCTTCTTTGGTCGCTGACATCGCTGATTGGGTGGCACAAGTTCTCCCCTTCACCGTAGGGATTCGTGACTGGGCGTCTTTCAACAAGAAGTTTGGGCCTAAGCCCTCGACCGGTAAGTTGAACCTCATATTGTATAGATTTCGACTTTGTTATAGTTCATCTTCCCTTTGTACATATGGTTCTTTTATTAGTGTCGGGTCGGAAGAAGGTGAAGGCTCCCGTTCCTGCCTTCCGCCAGGTAGTTGCCTCGGCTGGGATGCAATTAGTGTTGGCTGAGTCCGTGCGGAATGCTTCTCCTCAGACTCCGTCATTAGGTGACTCTGGCCCACAGATGACCGTTCCATCAATAGAGACCCCGGCCTGCCCGGTAGTGCACCTGATAGATGAGTCTTCTCTCGGCGAGGAGGAAATGGCATCGTTGAAGAGGCGGAGGGTAAAGACTGGCGGAGTTACCATGGTCGCTGACGCGGCTGAGGGGCCGATCATGTTGGACATTGAGTCGGTGCGTCCATCGGTTATTGAGGTTGCTCCCGCGCCTGAGGTCACCGTAGAGGTGAGGCCGTTAGAGGCTGCCACGGGGGGAGAATGACCAAGGGCGGCTAAGGTCGGCTCATTGTCCATCGGTGAGAGAGGGAAAATAGTTATTGTGGAAGACGACGGGTCTGATTCTGATATCGACCCCGAGGAAGTGCGGACCTTCGAAGAGAGGTTCAGTCGAGTAGAAGTGAGGACATAGGGGTCTACTCAGAATATTGTTATCCCCGTGGACTTCAACCTGTTGGTCAACTCGGAGCGAGTAGTTCTAGTTCTGGACCCTTTTTGCACGGACTCCGAGAACAAGACGCTGTAGCCGCTGAAGGATGCAGAGTTGTCACTGGGTATTTCCGGGATGGCCCTGCGTGTGAGTTCCTTTTCAACGCTTTAACTTCATTCTTTTCTTCACATTATATGCCTTTGTTGATCTTTCGTCTTTTGTTTATCAGACTCTCATTTTGGAGATTGAGAGCACCCATCGGGAGGAGAAGAGGGAGGATCTCTATAAGAGGATGGAGTCTAAATATAGAGAGTACCGTACCAAGCACCGAGCACTAGTCAACATACTCGGCGAGGACGGTCAATTCCAAACTCTCTGGGATGAGTTGAAACAAAAAGATGAGGACTTGAGGGAGAAAGATGGTGAGCTTGTAAGGGACATTGGCAGGTGCAGCGTGCTTGAGGGGATGTTAAGAGCCAAAGATTACGAGCTCGAGGTGAGCAAGAGGGTAATAGATGAGAATGTCAATTTTCAGGCTCAGGTGGCATCCTTACGGGCCGAGCTTGAGAAGAGTGAATCTAGAGCCCACGACTTAAGGGACGAGTTGGCCGCCAAAGCTGCAGAGTTGGAGAGAGTTAAGAAATCCAGAACGGATGCTATGGCGGAGGGGGCGGCACTAGCAGGTACGCTCTGCATCTTCAGATCTGAGCGGGCTAGTGAAGCAGATACATCTGCACTTAAAGAAGCGAGGCTTGAAGAGCGGATCAACGGTTTAGAGGTAGAGGTCTCAGATCTGAACGAGTAGATTGCCATCCTAAAAATCAAGAAGGCGCAGAAACAGGCCCAACCGTCTACCTCTCATGCTTCCACTTATCCCAGTGAGTCGCGAGATTTGTATGAGAAATGGGTTTATGCTGAGGCCCATCTTGACATATATAGGGCTTTGATGACGACCGAGAAAGCTTCTGAGGCGTAATTCGAGGATGCTCGTGTTAAGGCACTACAACTCGTGACGCTTGTGGCTACGACCCCGGCACGCCCGACATGGATGACGATGAAGATGACTTGGACGGGCTCGAGTCGGGTGCTTGGTATGATGATGAGTACTCTGATGGCTAGGACGCCGGTGTCGAGGGAGATGGCGGAGCTGCGGCCGAGTAGTGTGCTTGTTTCTGTATTTTTGTTCTTTTCTTCTTGTATTTTTTTTTGTTTCGGGGGCACTTGTTTGGCCCTTGTAAGATGATTTTTGGAATGATAATACTTTGGTTGGTTGCTCTTGAGCTTCTTGTTTTTCCTTTTGAGTGTTTTTCTTGATTGATTGCCTTGGTTGTGATTTCACTTAGGTCGACTGTAGGTTGAGTTGGTTCGAGGTCGAATGTAAACTTAAACATTAATTCTAGCAAGGTCGAATGTAAATCGATTCGAGCGAGGTCGAATGTAAGTTGATTCGAGCGAGGTCGAATGTAGACTTGAAAATTAATTCGAACGAGGTCGAATGCAAGTCGATTCAAGCGAGGTCAAATGTAGACTTGAAAAATAATTCGAACAAGGTCTAATGTAAGTCGATTCGAGCGAGATTGAATGTAGGCTTAACAATTAATTCGAACGAGGTCAAATGTAAGTCGATTCAAGCGAGGTCGAATGTAGACTTTAAAATTAATTAGAACGAGGTCAAATGTAGACTTGACAATTAATTCGAGCGAGGTCGAATGTAGACTTAAAAATTAATTCGAGCGAGATCGAATGTAAGTAGATTTGAGCGAGGTCGATTAATTCGAACGAGGTTGAATGTAAGTCGATTCGATCAAGGTCGAATGTAGACTTTAAAATTAATTCGAACGAGGTCGAATGAAAGTCGATTCGAGCGAGGTCGAATGTAGACTTTAAATTAATTCGAACGAGGTCGAATGTAAGTCGATTCGAGCGAGGTCGGATGTAGACTTTAAAATTAATTCGAGTGAGGCCGAATGTAAGTCGATTCGAGCGAGGTCGAATGTAGACTTTAAAATTAATTCGAACGACGTCGAATGCAAGTCGATTTGAGTGAGGTCAAATATAGACTTTAAAATTAATTCGAACGAGGTCGAATTTAAGTCGATTCGAGTGAGGTCAAATGTGTATTTCCTGCGTTGGCGTAATGTGTAAACTTGGTGGAGGCATGTAAAAACATCGTATATTTGCATATATTGCTTTGGTTATACATGATTGGAGAGGTTTACGTGTTTCTGCTCTGTTCGTACATACATTCGAGAAGTCCCAGTCTATCTAGTCCCTTCATTGGCCGACCTGGAGACGCTGTTGAGAGGTTGGGCGATGAATCGATACTTAAACTTCGATATGACCTCCTCATCTCCTCATTAAAAACCTCCTCGAGAAAACCCAGTTGGGACAAAACTCGGGTGAGGGAAAAAGAGTACGACTTAGAGGACGCCTTATTGTCAGAAGTTGAAGTATTTGAGGTGAGTGACATTGCAATTGTTCGATAGCAATTTTCCTTCCATTGTTTCTAGTTGAAACGACCCTTTGCTTACTGCCGCCGTGATTTTGTACGGGCCGTCCCAATTGGTCCCCAGTTTGCCTTTCCGTGGATCTTTGCTCGCATGTATCTTGGCTTTGAGTACGTAGTCCCTGACTTTGAGTGGTCTGACTTTGGATTTTTTGTTGCAATATCGTTCTGCTTGTTGTTTTTGGGATACCATCCTTATGTAAGCCATGTCTCTTCGTTCTTCGACTTCGTCGGATCTTGCCTTCTGTTTTCATCATTGCTTGGCTCACTTTCATTTGAGTATCTTAGGCTCTACTCCACGACCTCGATCGATATCATAAAATCAGTCCCATAGACAAGTGAGAATGGCGTTTCCCCTGTACTCGTCCTTGGCGTGATGCGATAGGCCCATAACACTTTTGGTAGCACCTTTGGCCACAGTCCTTTGGCATTTTCTATTTTCTTCTTCATGATGTTCAATATCATTTTGTTGGATGATTCAACTTGGCTGTTGGAGGCGGGATGGTATGGAGTGGAGAATATTTATTTGATATGCCATTTCTCGAAGAATTCAATGACTTTTTTTCCCAGTGCATTGAGGTCCGTTTTCACAGCTGATTTCCTTGGGAATGTCGAAGCCGCGTACAATGTTCCTCCATATAAAGGCGATCACTTCTTATTCGCGTATTTGAGTGAATACACCTGCTTCTACCCATTTAGAGAAATATCCAGTCAAAACCAAAAGAAACCGGATAGTACCTAGTCCTGCAGGGAGTGGGCCAACGATATCTATCCCCCATTTGATGAAGGGCCACGACGACGTGACTGAGTGGAGGTGTTCACCCACCTGATGGATCATGGGGGCGTACTTTTGGCATGGATCACACTTTTTAACAAAATCAGCTGCTTCCTTTTTCATTGTGGGCCAGTAGTAGCATGCTCGTATGAGACATCTGACTAGGGCTCGATTACCTGTGTGGGCTCCGCAATGGCCCTCGTGGACCTCTTCTAGTACACATGTTGTTTGGTGTGGTCCCAGGCATTTTTCTAGAGGGCCGCCATATGTTCTATTATATAGGTCGTTGTTGATGATGTTGTACCTAGATGCTTTCAGTCGAAGCTTTTTGGCCTCTTTTTTTATCGTTTGGGAGCACGACATCTTGTAGCTAGGCGATAATACAGTTGCACCAGTCCCAAGTAAGGTTAATTGTGCGTACCTCAATTTGGTCGATGGTTGAGTGGAAGAGTGTGACCACATTCTCTTTTCCATTTATGTTTCTGGTGGCTGCCGCCAATTTGGTGAGGCCGTCTGCCTCAAGGTTCTACGCTCAAGGTATCTGATCGAGATGTCATTCATCGAACTCGGGCAGCAGCTACAGATCTCAGCCTGATATTTTTGTAGCCTTTGTTCCTTGATTTGGAAAGTCCCTGTGACTTGATTGACGACGAGTTATGAGTCACATCGGAGGACTACCTGTCGTGCTCCGTATTTGAGTGCCAATTTCAATCATGCAATCACGACCTCATACTCGACCTCATTGTTAGTCATATCGGGACACCGTATGGACTGGCGAATTACTTCGCCTGTCAGGACCTCGAGTACAAATCCCAATCCAGATCCTGGCGCGTTGGAGGCACCATCGATGTATAGAATCCATAGGTCGTGTAACTTAGGGGAAGTACTAGTGGATTTCCTTTCGACCTCGGGCATTATTTGTCGCGCCCCTTTTTCTCGTGAAATCGGGTTTCGACACGTAAAAAATCTTTTAAGGAAGGGTGTTAAAAGAGAGTCGCCACCTAACGGGTTTGAGGTGCCTTAGGGAACCTATTTGCAAGTAACTCAGGTTTAACCAGTTTGCATTACCAAAGATCGGGTAAGGGCTCAAATTACCTCGAGAAAAAAATGTTAGGAACTCCTCGAGGTCCACAACTGCGGGTCCCGACCGAACTCAAATTATATGAATTAGTCTAAGCAAAAAGAGAAAGGAAAAAATTAGACAAATAAACAAATGATTGATTGAAAATGAAGATGGGGGCCCCTAAGTTTTTTAGCCTAAAGGATCACCTCGTGCAACATAAATAATACTTCGTAACTCCCTCGAGGTGGGGTGTTACTCATATTATTCAGTGGGCACAGACTATCATCTCCTGCTACCCGATTACTGTCTTTAAGTTGTTTACCTAAAGCGCACTAGTTGATTCTAAATCGTACCCTATGTGTGCACTACCTGTCCCACACCTATGGTCCATGAGGCATTTGGACCTCTATCTCAGGATGGTTCTAGACTTAACTTAGGTTGCTCAAAAAGGATAAAACTAGGTGACACACAAAAATAATTTGGACTTTCATGTATAAGCAAATAAGGGTTCAAGTTGGCCTCCGCACTTAGACAACAAATGCACACAAACTAATTAACATTGACAATTGCAGATTTTAAACAAGTTAAGGCTGCAAAATCCTATAGGCAAGATTTCTAACACATAATAACTAAACATGTTTGAGCATAATAACACATTTGAGCTAAGTAGAGAACCTATAGGCAGGATTTCTGTCCATTTCAATGCAAGTGTTAAGCTAAACCCCCTTTCCTAATTTTACTTATACCCCAAATGTTATTAAAAGAATTATTACAGACCCAAAATGAATGGAATAAATTAAAAAGTAGAAAAACTATAGGGAGCATACACTAGACCCAAAGACATACCCAGCCAGGCCAGGCCTTCATTCTCATGGCTCATAACAGCCCAGAAATTACATCTTCATTGACATAAGGTAGCCATAAATTAATTGTTTCACCCACAAGAAAGAACAAAAGTCCATAGAATTATGAATATCAACAAAAAGACAAGAACTCAGAATTTCTGGCCTTGGTTTTCAGCCAGCCAAGAACCAAAGTGCAGAACAAGATTATTAAAGAGAAAAGAGCACACAACTTTAATTTTTAGTAATTTTTCTTAATGATTCGAGACTGTTTCAAAGGGGAATGGGGAGAGGTTTATATAGTGTAGAAATCGAACACATAACATGGAAAATGATTAGCCAAATACTAAAAACGAAAGCAATCGAAATCAGTAAGGAAAAGGGAAAATTTCAAAACACTAATTTTAGGTAAAGTACACAAATCGACGGAAATCTAAAATAAATAAAAAAGTAAAAATCAAATGTTGCGTAGAATAAGATGAACATATACATAAATACCATTTAAAATCAAAGAATCGAACCAGATTTGGTCCATTTTAAAAGAATTTGAAACCCTAATTTTAGGGTAAGTAAGAATCACAGAGATACACGGAGATCCATACCATAAAAGAACAAGAATGAACATAGACGGAAAAGGTCAAGAAACTAAACTAGCTTTGGTTCGATGTTGATGATATCCGCTTTCCATGTTTAGGCAAGCGGTATATAGAAGGTTCCAGTACCAGGGGAAGTCGAATATGGCAAGGCATAGCCATATAATCCCATGTCCAGTGGGATTAGGAGAGAAATTTGGGGGAAGACGGCTAGGGTTTGGGCAGAGAGAAGGGGAGAGGTTTGAGAGCGTTCAAAGACGGAGGGTGGTGAGGAGTGGTTAGGGTTAGGGTGGTGTTTGGTCAATTAAAAGGGTAGGAGTAATATGGGTCGTTGATCTCAGAGATCAACAACCACAATTAGTTAGGGATTCTGGGTCGGGTTAGTTTAATTGGTTGGGCTGGGGGTTATTTGGTTTAGGATCAGGTGTTATAGGCTGGGGCTGGTTAGTTTAGGTCCGAAATTAGGGTGAATTTAGGGCAAGATTTTAAATACCCAATGTTTAATAAATAAATAATTTATAAAAGTAATTAATAAATACCAAAAATATCATTTGTGCACTAAAATGATTAAAAATAATTACTTAACATTATAAAAATATAAAAAGTCATTTTCTGCATAAATAATGTAATTATATATGCATATGGGCTATTTTTGCAAAATGTGCAATTAGCCTTAAAGATGCAAATGTAATTATAAGAAATGCACTGAAAATACTTAAAATCTCATATTGGTATAAATGATAAGTTTAGATGATTAAATCACCACAAAAATAATTTGGAGGATAATTATAAAATAAAATGTAGAAATAAATTTAAAGCCTTTAAAAATTATGAAAAATTATGAAAAGTACTTGTGTATGCTTGTAAATCAAAATGATGATGTGTATGCAATATTTTGAAATTGTGTATATATATATATATTTAAAATATGAAGAAAAAATTGGGTATCGACATTATTTTAGCACTGAAGTCGGCGAGTACTTACGACTTTATCACTGTTCGCGGCTGATAGATTATATTGTGCCTACTTAACTCGATGGACCATTTGTCCCATTTGAGAACGCCGAAGAATTTGTGGAATCTATCAGAGGATCGTGAGATGAACCTCGATAGGGCGGCTATACGACCAGTTAGCTTTTGCACCTGCTTCTTGCTGGTCAAGTTTTCTGGTATTCCTTCTATAGCCTTGATTTGGTCGAGGTTAAATTCAATGCCTCTCTGTGACACCAAAAAGCCGATGAATTTTCCTGAGGTCACGTCGAAGGCGTATTTCTCAGGATTCAGCTTCATGCATACCGCCTAAGTATGTCTAAAGCCTCTCTCAAATGGTCGATGTGACTTCCTTTCTTTTCGACTTGACCAACATGTTGTCTATATATACCTCCATCATTTTGTCAAGCTGCTCTTTGAATCTTTTGGTTACTACCTTTAATAGGTTGCCCCTGCGTTTTTCAGTCCGAATGGCATGGCTCTGTAGCAGTACGTCCCTTGGTGGGTGATGAAAGTGGTTTTCTCCTGGTTCTCCTCCTCCATGAGGATTTGGTTGTAACCTGAGTAGGTGTCCAAGAATCATAACAGCTTGTGCCCTGCTGTTGCGTCGATGAGCTAATCAATGTGAGGCAACGAGAATGAATCTTTCGGGCAGGCCTTGTTCAGATCCGTGAAGTCCACGCACATGCGCCATTTCCTGCTTTTCTTTTTCACCATGAACAGGTTGGAGACCCATTAGGGGTACTTTGACTCCCTAATTGAACTGTTTGCGAGCATTTTTTCCACCTTTTCGCGGACGACATCATTTATTGCGGTATTTAATTTTCTTCTGATCTGCCGTACCGGCGGGTAGAGTGGGTCAAAATTCAGCTTGTGTGTTTCTATATCCTTCGGGATGCCTGGCATATCTGCATGGATGAAGGAAAATAAGTCCACATTGTCAATTAAAAATTTATGGAATTTACCTGGTTCTTGGAGTTTGTGGCTGATGTAAGCTTTTTTGTGGTGGTCGCTTTTATCCAGCTGAACGAGATCAAGGTCTTCCACAGTTGATCTTATGGCTTTCACGACATCGGGGTCTCTGATGACATCTCTTTGTTTGTCACGGTTTGACCCCGACATCGCTAATTGTTATGCTTCTGCGCCTTTGCCTTTCCACTGTTGAGTGTATGTGCAGTCTTGGGCGATGCGATAACATTCTTGGGCCGTGCGCTGCTCGCTGTGAATGTTGAATACTCCCACAGTGTGGGAAACTTGATGACCTGATATAGGCTGGACGATATGGCCCTCATGGCGTGTATCCAGAGCCGTCCTATGATGACGTTGTACGATGTGTCTTGATTCATGATGTGAAGCATTGTTTCTAGGGTGATACCACCGGCCATAATGGACAGTGCGATCTCTACAGAGGTCCGCTCAACTGCATTGCTAAAACATATTAGTGTTATGCAGCGTGGTACTATCTTATCTTCGAGTCTTATCTGTGTGAGAACTCTAGGGTGGATATTACAAGTGCCGCTTCCGTCATCTACCATAATCCATTTTACATCGGTATCAGAAATTCGTAAAGTAATAACAAGAGCATCATAGTGAAGAAAGGTCAAACCATGGGTATCCGACTCATCGAAGATGATACTTTCTTTGAGGTCGTCATATCATTCGTGGGTGATCGACCGCTTCAGTTGTGGGTGGTTGTGAAGTTCACGTGATTGATTTTTGCATCATCGCCTCCGTCGATAATCATCTGGATGGTGCAGGATGGGGAGGCTGGTTTCGGGGGGACTTGATGTTGTTCTCGCCCACGAGCGAAGTTTGATCTTCCTCGATCACTCATTAGCTCTCTTAAATGCCGTTGGTGGATCATGTTCACCACCTCTTGTCTCAGGGAGATGCATTCCTCGGTCTTGTGGCCCCGTTCCTGATGGAATTCACAGAAGGCGTTCAATTTTCTGGTATTCAGGTTGGACTTCATCTTTTGTGGCCATTTCACCTTTGGGTCGAGCTTCTCTAGGGCGTAGACAACTTCTGAAGGGGAGATACAAAAATTGTGAGCAGATAATAGTGGAGGCATACCTCTTTCATTTAGGTGAGCCCTTGTTTGCGGCCTGGATGGGCCATCGCCATGGCGAGGAGGTGGTATGATGGCAATTCTGACGTACGGCTGATGTCTCTCGCGATTGAGGCGCGGACCCGTATGATATAATCTGTTATCATTTCTGCGGTCCTTTCTTGACTCCATATGGACTGACGTTAATCGTTGGGTTAGTCCGTTAAGGTCGTCTTTGTCTACTCTCACCTCGGCACTAATGTTTTATACGCCTATACCACACAAGAGGGGGGGGGGTGATTTGTGTGGTGTCCAATTTTTCGAGTGCTGTCTCAATAGAAGAACCTGGTTCTTCTTGGTGTTCCAACTTCTACTAGTGCGGAATAATAAATGCAGTAAAGTAAAAACACAGAGATTTATACGTGGAAAACACCTGGCTCAAAAGGTAAAAAACCACGACCTACTTCTCAGTAGGATTTTCCCAAACTCTTCACTACAACTCTGAGCCAAACAACATTTACAAAATAAACTCTTTTGTTAACCTAAGGACTAACTCTAATCCCTTTGCAGCAACCTATCCTCTAGCTAATTGCGACAAGCTTCAAGTTAACTCTAACTTGAACAATGTACCTATTACAATTGATTCAAATAAAGCTGAAAGATACAATATTAAATACCTACTACAACCAACTAGACTCGAAAGACAAACTGATGGACCTGGTTCTTCTAGCTGGTCAGTAGCCTTTGTATCGCACAATGATTCTGCTTGCAAAATTTCTCTTGTAATTTTTCTTTCAGTTCTTTCTTCAATTCTATCTGTGTGCGAATAATTCTATAGTAGGAATACTTCAACATTATATAGCGCTGGAAGTTAATATGTTCTCGTTTGGTTCTAATGCAACTCTTCCTTGGTGGAAAAGTTTGTGTTTATCTAAACTTCCTTCCTTTATTTCTGTCCTTCCTGAACTCGAATTCTAACCCCTTATCAATTTGCAACCTTTTCGCATTAGGGACAACCTCTTAGTTCATGGACAATTCACATATCACGTTTATCTCCTGTGCATGTACGGTTCTTGTGCCAATTGGTTCGTTCGAGATGTTTGCCCTGATGGACCTGGTTCAACTAGGTAGGCATTTGTTAATCTTCAAAACCATGCAGTGACTTGGGTCAACAAATTCCTCCTTTTTGATGATGACAAACTCTGTGCTCAACCCTGTATAAACTTCAAAGACTTTGTATGGTTTTAAGTATTTATCATGGAGAAACTAGGTTCATTAGGTTATAAATATCACAACTTTTGAAATTTTGAAAAAGCACATATCTTCCCCCTTTTGGCATCATCGAAAAGTTTCAAAATGATAAACTTACCAGAGTTGTTAACAATTACTCATGGCCATTGAGGCAACTGCAGGTGCAAACATGGTTAATCATCAAAAAACCAATAAATGTAAGCTATCTAAGAAACTGAGACAAGTCAATAACACAAATAGTAGAATTCATTGATTAGTACGCAAGTCAATCACCATACAAAAAAAACTAAATCATTCACTACCATGAGCAAAAAATAACAAAAACAGACACAGAACAACTTGGCAAAGAGGGGTTTTGGTAGCTCTGGAATTCCTAAGGTTGGGAAGGGGCAGATGAGGTTGGGGTCTTTGCTTGAAGGAGAGAAAGCATTTGTTGAAGAACACCTTCATTTTTCTCCTTCTCCTTGGCTAGTTCAGATCTAAGAGCATCCCGCTCAGCTTCAACCTCATGAAGGCGAGAATTCAATTGAAGGATCTCTGCATCCTTTACCTCTCCTTCCTGCACCAATGACCCGACTTTGCTATTGACTGGATGCTTCCTAGATGAACCAGGTTCATCCTCAGGAACATTAACAATATAATCACATGTCAACAAAGTGTTCTTCCCAAAATAATCCTTAGTAGTAGCCATCTCCGCTTTCTTCACAGGAACCGCAAAGTGGGCAAGCACAACTGTCAGAATAAATCCATAAGGAATAGCGTGTGCTTTGGTTCCATTTACAACTCTCTCCAAGAGCTGGATGATGAAAGCTGGTCAATTAATCTGCTTTCCCATGTACAGGCACTCCATAAGTGTTAAGTCCATGTAACTAGCGATGTGTCTACGCTCTTGTCTTGGCAGTAGAAACTTAATCACAAATTCGAAGAGTAGCTTGTTCTGGGGCTGCATTTCACTTTTGAACACTGGCTTTGGCTCAAGTTCCTTCTCATTTTTACAAAAGAATCTGGTGATGTTGATAGCGGAGGCCATTCCATCGAGCCTGGGCCATCTTTGCCTAGTGTAATCGTCATATCCCTCAGCAGGGATATTCAGAATCTCTCCCAGCTCCTTTGCATCAAAAGTGATCTGAATCCCCTTGACTGTGGAGGTTACCCTGCCATCCTTCACACTTGCATTGGCCATAAACTCCACCAGTTCATTCCTTGCCAGCCTTCCTTCCAGGTGAAGGACCAAGTCCTTCCATCCCTGCACATCCAATGCATTCAACAAAAAGATCATTCCTGATTCTTCCAGATCTCTCACCAGCTTTCCTTTAAAAATAGTACGCTTTCCAAACATGGTGAGTTTGTCAGATTTCTCACCAGATATTTCCTCTTCTCCTCCACTCCATTCACTTTCTTCTTCAACAACTTTCACCTTCTTGGCCTTGGACCTGGTCCTTTTAGCTGTGCTTGAGGGTGTGCCAGACACATAAGCTGACTTCTTTGAAGAAGCCTTAGCCTTCTTAGGCTTGGGTGTCTCAACCACAACTGGAGCCGTCTGCTCCTCATGATGAACCAGGTCCATCGTCTCATCATCAACATCAACAGTCTCAATAGGCTCTCCTAACTTTGCCTTTCCCTTGGCAGCTTTCTTTTTCTTGCTCTCTCTCAGAGCCTTTTTTAACTCCTCTTCTCCTTGTCGGACAATACTTCTTGTAGCACGAACCTTAGTGGCAGAGACATCAGCAGATATTGAAACTTTTCTTTTATTTGGGGTAGTATCCTTCTTTGATTTTGAAGTTCTTTTCCTCTTGGGATTGTATGACTCCCCCAGCTTCCTCAACAACTCAGCCAAAGTCTCCTCGACAGATGAATCAGGTTCATCTGTTGATTTTTGTAGGTTCTCTGAACCTGATGCTGCTTCCCCAGCAATACTTCCCCCCTAAATCTGTGACTTCTTTTTCATTTATCCCAGGAGTGGGACCACAAATATCCAACATGGCACCATCCTCCCCAGATCCCCTTACAAAACCTCCTTCTCCCTCTCTCTCAAGATTTTCCCCAGTTTTCTTTGCCTATCTGGCACTTCTACATCAACAACTGACCAACCAACACAAACCTGTTTTCAGTAGTAGCAATTTCAGATTCAACTTCAAGATTACCTTGCTCAGAACTGGATGAACCTAGTGCTTTATCCTCATTAGCGGATTTGAAGGATTCACTTGAAGATTTAAACATATGAACCTCGCTATCTTTAAGAATTTCCTCCAAGAATTTTGCACGAGATCTAGAAGCAACTGATTTTCCGGCCAAAACTTTTACTCTTCGTGCCCTGGGGGCTGGAGGGTTAGGTGTGGGTTCAAGAACTGGAGGGTTTTGGGGAGATGAAGATCTTTTTGGTGAATGTGAACTATAAACTGAAGCAGAATTAGGACTGGAGTTTTCTTCTTCATGATCAGAGTTTGTGTAGGAAGATGAAGCAGGGGGTGGAGAAGACATTGTTATGTATTTTTGGAAGAAAAGAGATGATCAGTTTTGGTTAGAAAAATAATGATCTTGGTTCGACTTATTATGTTTTAAGAAGGGAGGTCATGATGGCACTTTTATAGGATGTGGCTATTAATTATACAATGGGCAGAACATTTATTCAAGTGGGAGTCCAATAGATGTAGGAGTATCATTGATTAGACAGTTAAGAGTTCCCTACCTATAGGCTAATTGAGTACCGATGGGACTTCTTGGAACGGGTTCATTTAGGGATAAGTACAAAGAATTTGAAATGAACCAAATATAGATAGAATCCTGCTCATGTGTGACTGTAATTAATTCAATAATTGTATGAAGATGAGCACGTACCTTGTCAGTCAGATGAACCAGTAGGGATGAACCAGGTTCATCTTGTTAAAGTCTTTAATTTGCCTCACTTTACAAAGATAGAGAAACATCATTAGCAACCAGGGATTCATATTAATATATGGTAAGAGAGTATGACAGTAAAGTCATGATGCTGAGCAATGAATAGTCTGGTCGATTATCTATGTTAGTGTTTTTAGCCAAATTTTTTTTTCTCAATTAAGTGATCTTAATCATCCCTAATTCAAGCCGGTTTCTCTCAAAATGCTCCCTACTTAGTGCTTTAGTAAAGATATCTGCAATTTGTTGGTCAGTAGCACAAAATTCGATTGAGATCATTCCTTTTTCATAGTTATCCCTTAGGAAATGGTGTCTAACATCTATGTGCTTAGTTCTTTTATGATGAACCGGGTTCTTCGTCATACTTATTGCACTAGTGTTGTCACAGAAAATAGGAATGCATCCAACCTCTATACCAAAGTCCATGAGTTGTTGCTTGATCCATAGCAACTGAGCACAGCATGAGGCTGCAGCCACATATTCAGCCTCAGCAGTAGACAAGGCTACTGAATTTTGTTTCTTGGTGGCCCAAGACACAAGGCAGGAGCCCAAAAAGTGAGCCATGCCTGAAGTACTTTTCCTGTCAACCAGGAAACCTGCATAATCAGCATCAGCATATCCTACAAGGTCGAAATTACTACCTTTAGGATACCAAAGGCACAAATCAGTGGTGCCTTTCAGATATCTCAAAATTCTCTTCACTGCAGTTAGGTGGGACTCCTTTGGATTTGCCTGAAACCTAGCACACAGTCCTACACTGAACACAATATCAGGTCTGCTGGCAGTGAGATATAATAGAGACCCAATCATCCCTCTGTATAGCTTCTGATCAACGGATGAACCAGGTTCATCCACATCTAATTTTGTAGCTGTGGCTATGGGGGTGTCTATTTCCTTTGAGTCTTCCATTTTAAATTTTTTGAGCAATTCTTTCACATACTTTTGTTGATGGATCATCGTTCCATTTGAGTTTTGCTTGATTTGCAAGCCTAATAAGAAGTTTATCTCACCCATCATACTCATCTCAAATTCACTCCCCATAAGTATAGCAAACTCCTTACTCAATTTTTCAAAAGTCGCCCCAAATATGATATCATCCACATATATTTGCACAACCAGGAGTTCTTTACCTTTTTCCTTTAAGAAAAGGGTGCTGTCAATTTTATCTCGTTTGTATCCATGTTCTAGCAGGAATTTTGATAGACGCTCATACCATGCTCTTGGTGCTTGTTTGAGACCATAAAGAGCCTTGTCAAGTTTGTATACATGGTCAGGTGACTCCTTGCTTTCAAAACCTGGAGGCTGTCTGACAAATACATCTTCCTTCAGATAGCCATTGAGGACGACACTCTTACCATCCATCTGATGGAGAGTGAATTCCATGTGTACAACAAATGCTATAAGAAGTCTGATTGCCTCCAATCTTTCCATAGGGGCAAAGGTCTCATCATAGTCAATTCCCTCTTCTTGACTGTATCCTTGAACAACCAGTCTAGCCTTGTTTCTTGTAACAGTTCCATCCTCATCAAGCTTGTTCCTGAAGACCCACTTTGTGCCAATCACTGATCTCTCTAGTGGTCTGGGTACCAAGTGCCACACTTGACTTCTTTCAAATTGATTCAACTCTCCTTGCATGGCATTTACCTAGTCAGCATCCTGTAGGGCTTCACCAATGTTCCTTGGTTCAATCAAGGATAAAAAGGCATCAAACGCACACAGATTCTTCAAGGAGGATCTTGTTTTGATTCCAGATGTTAGATCTGTTATGATGTTCTCAAGAGGGTGAGAAATCTGATATCTGTGTGGTTTGAGAACCAACGGTTCACTTCTGGATAGTTCCATGGTGTCCTGTTGTTGTGGAACAGAACAGGGCCAAGGTTCATATGTTGAGTTCCCCCTATCGTGTTACTTGGGGTAGTTGGACCTGATCCATCACCTGTTCCATCTTCCATGTTTGCTTTAATTTTTTCACTGCTTCTTACCAGTCCAAGCTCCTCATCTTCTGGTTCCTGTCTCTCAGCAAGAGTGTTAGTTTCATCAAAGACAACATGTACACTTTCTTCTACACACATAGTTCTTTTATTATACACTTTATAAGCTTTGCTATGTGATGAATATCCCAAGAATACTCCCTCATCACTTCTGGGATCAAATTTTCCTAGGGAATCTTTTCCATTATTGTGCACAAAGCACTTGCATCCGAAAGCCCTAAGGTGGGATATGTTGGGTTTTCTCCCTTTAAGTAATTCATAAGGAGTTTTCTCTACCAGAGGCCTGGTCATGCATCTATTTATTATATAACTTGCAGTGTTTATTGCTTCTGCCCAAAAGCTATGAGGTAGTTTGCTAAAAAGAAGCATGGTTCTTGCCATATCTTCAAGAGTTCTATTCTTCATTTCAACAACCCCATTTTGCTGTGGGGTTCTAGGGGCAGAAAAATTGTGATTGATACCATGTTCATCGCAGAACTCAGCAAACTTTGCATTCTTAAATTCAGTACCATGATTAGATCTTATTGATGCTAGTTGATTTCCTAACTAAGTTTGAGTTTTCTTAACAAATGAGGTGAACATATCAAATGCTTCATCCTTAGATGTCAGAAATAAGGTCCAAGTGAACCTTGAATAGTCATCAACTAGCACCATTACATATTTCTTACCACCTCTGCTCAGAGTTCTCATAGGACCACATAGGTCCATATGAACCAGTTCCAACGTCCTGGTGGTACTGACCATTTTCTTACTTTTGAAAGAAGATCTTACCTGCTTCCCCCTTGCACATGCCTCACAAACTTTGTCTTCCTTGAACTTAATGTTAGGAAGCCCTACCACTAAGTCTTTAGAGACTAGTTTGTTTAGCTGATTTAGACTTGCGTGACCAAGTCTTTTGTGCCACAGGAGGGGATCACTGTCCAACACACTTAGGCAAGTGAGTTCATTTTCAGACAGTGTGGACAAGTCTATGACATATATGTTATTCATTCTTTTTCCCTGCAAAACAATCTTATCAGTAAGCAGATTAATCACAAAATATTTTGTGGAAGTAAAGACAACCAGGTTACCTCTATCACACAGTTGTGACACACTGATCAGGCTATATTTCAAGCCATCTATCAGATACACATGTTCAATGGAACGTGTGTCATCCTTACCTACCTTACCAACCCCAATAATTTCACCTTTCTTTCCGTTTCCAAAGGAGACATTTCTTCCTTTGAGACTTTCAAGTGAAAGGAACTGTTCCATGTTCCTTGTCATGTGCTTTGAGCAGCCACTATCCAAATACCAAATTTGGCTGCCTCCTCTCACTTGAGCCTACAAAAAGGAATCAGGGTTAGTTTTAAGAACCCAAACTAGTTTGGGTCCTTTTCTATGAGAGAATGGATGAATCAAGCTTTACTAGCCCAATTTGGTAGTCAATTTTTCTTTTTAACAAAACTCTCATTTCTTCGACTGGCCTGCTCTTTTGCAGTACACTCAATTTTATAGTGGCCAGTCTTACCACCCGGTGCAGATTTTATTCTCAGGGAGAGTGAGATACTTGCTTTTGGGATCCCACTTGGGCAATTGACTCCCAAAGCCAATCCCTCTCCGGTTGCTACTATGATTCTCTTGAAGCCATATCAAGGCATCAGAGGATTTATTCCATTTACAAGTTCAATCTAATTCATGTTTGACTTTGCCAAGTTCTTCTTTAAGAGTTATTATCTGTTCATCCTTGGCATACATCTTATCTTTTAGTTTTCCCACATTTTCTTCTAACATGATATGAGAATGATCAACAACCTTTTTACTGGATCCTAGCTTTAGCTTTAAGTTTTCAGATTTTAGTTCTAGAATCTCAGTTTCAAGTGGATGAACCTGGTTCAACAAGCCAATATTTTTCTTTTCAGATTCACTAAGTCTGATTTTCAGGTTCATGCATTTTGCTTTTAGCATTTCATATTATGTAGAGAGTTGTTCCTTCTCTTTGGTTGTTTCTTCGGAATCATCCATGAAATCAATTAGCAACTCGGAGAGTTTTTACTTAGATAGGAACGTTATTTTATTTTTAATATGGGAGATACTTACCTCTGTTTCCTCATGTGATTCCTGATCTTCATTCCCACCATCTTATGATTCTTCATCTGAACTTTCCCCCCAAGCAACAACCATAGCTTTTGTTGTGGTTTTCTTCGGTTGGACCTGTTCCTTCTTTAATATCTCTCCTTTTTCCATTCCACTTCCCACTGAGGACAATTCTTGATAAGATGGTTAGTCTTTCCACACTTGTAGCATCCCTCGTTGGTTGCCCTTTCTGGAGCTTTTGCTTTGTCGTAATCTCCTCCTCTGGAGATGCCCTTCTTCCTTATTAGAAAGTTTCTGAATTCTTTGGTAATCATGGCCATCTCATCTCCTCAAGATCTGTTCCCTCAATGATTCTCAGTGCTAGACTCCTCTCCTTCTTTGGACCATCCATCTTCATCANATTGGTAAGACCCTTTTCAGGATCTTCTCTACCCTGTCCTCTTCAAGAATGACTCTACCAAGAGACTTAAGTTCATTTGTCAAAGTTGTGAACCTTGTGTACATCTCTTGGATTGTCTCTCCTTCTTTCATAGTAAAGTTTTCATACTATGAGTATAGAAGAGTACTTCTTGATCTTTTACCTGAGGTGTTCCTTCATGGGCTACTTGCAAGGTA
>ML386844.1:36307-129992 GCA_005239525.1 Nicotiana knightiana | reverse complement strand
CTAAAAGAGGTGTTTTTGGCTTATATATTGCGTACAAAAGTCGTGGGCCAAAGTTCTCCTATTTCTAATCCAACTCAGCTTCAGGGATTGATGCTGGGGTGGATGCTTCGCATCCACCTCGTCCTTCACTTCTCAGCTTCGGATGCTATGGTGGATGCTTCGCATCCACTCTTCGTTCCTCCATCTCAGTTGTGCCCAGGTGCGGATGCTAAGGCGGATGCTATGGTCCGACTTCACTGCTAAGGGTGCACCAAGTAACCTTCTTTCCAAGGTTGGATGCGATGCATCCACCCTCTTTTCCTCTAGTTGGAGCATCTTTTCTTCATATTTTTGCTCTCCAAACACCCTAAATCATCACACACAACTCAATTAGTCATAAAACCAATAATTAAACCATGTTGGGCATTTTTCACACCAAATAGTAACAAAAAGCGGTTAAAACATGGGCAAAGTAGCATCAAAACATATAGAAATATGCCCAACATCACCGACCATCAGCCACCGTTAATTAATGGCCTTGGGAACTATGCAGACGAGACCCTTCAATCACTTCTATCGCTGATGTCATGGAATTGACGTCATGATCGAGGTATCGGAGAATCGAGTATCAAATCATTTCTTACCATTTCACTATAAGAAACGCGGGGACTATCTGTATACGGCCGAAACCGGGCATGTTCGATTTTGTAGACTCAGGGAGTTGCTTCGAGAATAAGCTCAAAATGGACCTGACTCGAGCCCGGTGAAAGAGTATAGAACTTGAGGATCGATGTTCTCGTTGAAAATCAAGACTGAATATGACCAACCTCGAATAAGGCATAATAACAGAATGGCGAGATATTAGCAACCAACCGAAGGTCTCGGCGAAGATCTCGAAATAGATTATACCAAGCAGTTATCGGGGCCAATCACGGGATTTATTTTCGTTATTTGAGTTGTACCTTATTTAGGATTTCTCTACTATATAAAGAGGGACCCATTAATTTGTAAGAAAGACATTAACGGATAAATAATACACACACTGCTCTCTATTTACTCATTATTCTCTATTGTTCTTTATTGTTCTTGTTGTTTGGTTTCGAGATTGTTCCAAATCGAGGTCAATACACTGCCACAACACTGGTTTGATTTGTTTTATCATCTAATTCATTAACTTAATTCATTATTACCAATTGACATTGGATTAGATCACATATCCTTAAAACCACAATACAAGTTTAATTGTTACTCAAATTTTAGGGTAAACAGAACCAATTTTGAGCTTTGTGAGAATTAGAATACAAACTGACAATATTATAAGTTAATGAAAAATTTCAGCCTTTAAAAGTCTAAAACCCCTAGTACTCTTTGACCCAGATTTGAACTTTATTGAAGAATTGAGAGAGAGAGAGAGAGAGAGAGAGGTGAAGGAGATGGCATGCAGAGAAGAAGAAGAAGAGATAAAGAAGGCTTAGTTGAGCAAATGTTTCATTGAAGCTTAAGAGAATAAGAAAAATGAAGATACACGTGAGTTATATACACTGACTTTTCTTAGCTGTCACTAACTGATTCTCTAACTAATTAACTTCACCACTAACTACTTGCTTATCTATCTAACCACCTATAAATAATTCAAGATTGAGCTCCTTCAAGTCTTGTTACTCTCAACACTCCCACTCGAGTTAGGTGGTGCAATCACATTGGGCATCCTTAGCTTGGAACACAGATATTCATGCTGAAATCTGCTTTAGCCCTTTGGTTAGCAAATCCGCTAGTTGCTCTTTGGTGGAAATGTACTCAGTTCTTATCAGCCCCTTTTGTATTTTTATCTTACAAAATGGCAGTCAATCTCTATATGCTTTGTTTTATCATGGAACACTGGATTGGATGCTATTTGCATTGCTGCTTTGCTGTCAATGTGAACCTCAACTGGAAGTTCCACCTCTACTCCAACTTCTTTGAATAGTCCCAAAATCCACGTTAACTCTGCAGTTTTATAGGCTAGACTTCTATATTCTGATTCAGCGGCGCTTCTAGAAATAATGCTTTGTTTCTTGGACTTCCAGGATATTAGTGAATCCCCAAACTTGACAAAAAATCCTGTTACAGATTTGCGAAAATGTAGACAGGCTGCCCAATCAGCATCACAGTAGGTTGTGATCCTTTTGTCTGCTTTACTTGACATAATTACTCTTTGTCCAGGATGGTTTTTTTTACATACTTGACCACTCGTAGGGCAGCTTCAAGATGTTATTTCTTTGGTTGATGTAGGAACTGACTTAAGGTCTGCACACTTAATGCAATGTCTAGTCTTGTTATGGTTAAGTAGAGTAGTTTGACTATAAGCCTCTGATAAGAGTTTGCATCAGGTAGTAACTCATCCTCCCCCTGGATTGGACCATCCAAGTGATCATCAAATTTTTTTGTAGTGAGCTTTGCATTTGTTTCAAGTGGTGTAGATGCTGGCTTTGCTGCTTCCAGTCCTAGTTCAGAGATAAGATCTAGAGTGTATTTTCTCTGGTGCATTAAGATTCCCCGCTTGGACCTTGCAAATTCAATCCCTAAGAAGTATCTTAATTCTCCTAGATCCTTCATTTTGAAGGCATGTTGCAAAGAAGATTTGGCTTCTCTAATCACTGCCAGATTGCTGCCAGTAATTAGCATATCATCAACATAGACTAGCATGAGTACAAGATCACTTCCTGATTCTTTAATGAACAAAGAATTATCATGCTGACTCTGAGTGAAACCAAATTGTAACACAACTTCTGAAAGTTTTGCATTCCACTGTCTAGGGGCCTGCTTGAGACCATATAGGTATTTGATGAGTTTGAGCACCCGCTTCTCCCCGTGCCTCACAAAGAATTGAGGCAAATCCATGTAGATCTCATCATGCAGATCACATTGTAGTAAAGCATTTGACACATCCATTTGATGAGTGTGACAATGTTGCATAGTAGCAATGGATAGAATGGTTCTCACTATAACCATTTTGACAACAGGAGAAAAGGTCTCCTGATAGTCAATGCCTTCTCTTTAGTTATATCCTTTGGAAACCAGTCGATCTTTAAACCTGTCAATATCACCAGATGCCTTGTAATTTATCGTGTACACCCATTTGCATCCAATGGATTTCTTGACAGGAGGTAAGTTCACAACATCCCATGTATGATTATCCTCTAAAGCAACAATATCAGACTTCATAGCAACCACCCATCTGGGATCTTTGATTGCTTCAGTATAAGAAACAGTTTCAAGCTCAAGAGAGGAAGAGGCAATAAAGGCTTGATAATGAGGAGACATGTGATCGTATGATATATAGGTTGCCAAGCCATAAAGAGTTTTTTGATTTGCATGAAGAGAAACAAAATCTTGCATCCATAATGGATGATGCTTGTCTCTGGCTGATCTTCTAAGAGCAGGAGGGCCAACTTGAGGAACATCAACACCTGGTGAGGTAGCAACTGGTGATGAACTAGCACTGGAGTCAGTGTTGTTGGAAGAGGAAGGTATTGGGACTGAGAAGTCATGCACATGAGAGTTCTGGTTAGAGTCTGTTGAAGCATCTTAAGCACACCATTTCTCAGTAATATGTGGTAAGATAGAGGAGGATGTATCAGGAAACACATGCTGTTTATGAGAGGAGAGTTGCTGAAATGGAAATATATCCTCCCTGAATGTTACATCTATGTTGACAAAAAGGAGTTAGTTGACAAGTTAAGAAGAATGTAACCCTTTTGCGAAGAATATTAGCCCATGTGAACAACAATAATAGCTTTTGGTTGAAGCTTATCAGTCTCATTGACAGCCTTGGCATTGCACAGACAACCTAGGACTCTGAGGTGACCAAGCAATGACTTTTTCTTGTGTAGTAACTAAGAAGGTGACATATGACCTAGCTGTGAAGATGACATCATGTTGATGAGATAAACAGATGCCAATACACAATGCCCCCAAAAATTTAGAAGAATACAATCTTGAAACCTTAGAGCTCTGCACACTTCTAAAATATGTCTATGTTTTCTCTCAACAACTCCATTTGCTGGGATTATAAACACAAGTTCTTTGATGGATAATGCCAATATATTTGAACAAGGCATGACAGACAGAATTGGCAAATTCAGATCCATTATCAGTCCTAACACACTTAACATGTTTGTCAAACTGGGTTTTCACATACATCAGAAAATCATGTAAAACAACACATACATCTGACTTGAGTTTTAAAAGAAAAATCCAAGTCATTCTAGAGTAGTCATCCACTACAATTAAGAATATCTATTACCATCAACAATTGCAGTATTATAGGGGGAGTGTTGAATAAGGTTAATAGGCTAAGATCTGAGACCATGTGATCAGTTGCTCATTTGTCAATAATCCACTCTTGGATATTATCAGTAGCAAAGGGTGCAATGCTTATACCCACAACATTGGCAGTAGAAGAAGAGGTGGAAGTCTTGTTGAGAAACTGAAGTATTTGATCATATTGGTCCTTAGTAAGAGTTAATGGAGCCTGTGGAAGTTCATGATTCATTGATGCAGATGAAGTTGCACCATTGCCGCCAGTGTTTCCCTCTGAGGTGTGAATGTGAGATGCTTCTGGAGTACATCATGTAGTAACATACATTTGAGGTGTAGAATTCTTTACAATATTGTTAGTCTGAGAAAGCACATTGTAAGCATTACTAGAAGTGGTAGGTGCTCCTTCTTTCTTCTTGTATTTGTAGTCAGATGGATATCCAATGATCTTGTAGCAATTCTCTTTGCTATGTCGCTTAAGCTTGCAGAATTCACACTGTATGTTATAATTTTTCTTGAATTTCTGACCTCCAATTGGTTTAGCACTATAAAATGATGTAGATTCATAATGACCAGCATCTACATTAGGTAGGGGTCCTAGAATGCCAGATGTTGCTGCTATAGTTCTTTGACTTTCATCACTAACTAACATAGCATACTCTTGATTTACAGATGGTACTGGTTTCATCATAAGTATTTGACTGTGTGCTTGTGAATAAGAATCATTCAAGCCCATGAGAAACTGATAGAGTTTTTGTTTGGGCAAATGCACAATGAAATCCCTAGACTTAACACAATCACAACTAGGTCTAGGCACTAGTGCCTCAGCTTCATCCCAAAGGTATTTAAGCTTGGAATAGTAAACAAAAACAAAGGACGTACCTTGACTGAGAGTAGCAATTTCTCTGTGCAGATTGTAACATCGAGTATCATTTACCTTAACAAATCGCTCTTGTAGATCCATCCATACTGCATGTGCATTGGTGGCATAGAAAATTCCATTGATTAGGTTTGGAGCGTTAGCCATGAAAGCATAATTGCATTGCACCTTTCCCACTGGTATCAATATTTTTCACAAAATCGTTCCTTTTTCCACCTGCCATCTATAATTCCGAGCTTGTTTCGACCGGTATCTGCAGGGGCGAGATACAGAGGAGTAGCAACAATTGTAGTTCCTTCTTCCAATTCATCATCAGATGAAATTTGAGGATTATCAATTAGAGTAGTTGTATTTCCTAGCTCCAAATCATCTTCTGCCATTGTTGAGAAAATTAGGGTTTCGATGAAGGAATTGAACAACGAACAACTAGAAATTGAGAAGAAAATTCAGAGAATGTGAAAGTATTGGATCGAATTAACTTCTCCACTAACTACTTGTTTATCTATCTAACCACCTATAAATAATACAAGATTCGGCTCTTTCAAGTCTGGTTACTCTCACCATTTATGAGTTCAAATTTGGAATTCTGCCACATTCCATTGGAATGTACTGCGTTTGAAATTTATTATTTGTACTTTTCAGTGAATTTGTAATATATATATATATATATATAGAATCTAAGCTAAAGCTAATATTATTAACATATAGTTTATTCACTAGATTTTCCCTAGGCATAACTCTAGTCTCTCTCTATACAAGAGAGAAGGTTTTGGATACGTAAAAAAAAATTCATTTTGTTGAATTCTGTTTGTTGGATGTTGATGCTTGCTTTAGGTCTAAATTATCCTTGTACTTTCAATGATATTTAGAAAATGAGATAATTATGCACCCCCATCATCGTTAACATAAAGATTTATTGGACTAGATCTTAACGTTTTAACATATGGATAACAAAAACAATGAAGTGTAGGGAAGGTATGTGGAGCACTTTCTTGATTTACGTATCTTTTATCTCTTTCCCTGAGCGGAACCAAACCATATTTTTTCAAAGCTACACTATTAAAATATTGAATTTACACCACAATAGGGAATAGACATAACGAAAGACGACAAAGAGAAAAAGATCATTACTCTTAACAAAAGACATCTTAATTAGCCACCAGCCCACTATTGGAGGTTATTTTTATACACACATCCACTCTTATTATAACGTTAATATCTTGCTTAGTGCTTAATTTTGGTATATATAATTAGCCCATCAGATATATCTTCAAGCCATGAAGTGGATGTTAAAAAAGACAAACTGATTTGTTTTGTTGGATTATGATTCTAATTTAATTTTAGACTTTTAGTTTTGAGATATGTAATGATTTTGGCATAGTACTCCTAGGTGATTGAATGAATGGTTGCTGATGGGAATCTTAAGTTAAGGATACTGCATCTCATCTTGTTTATTGACAATACGAAAGTGTAAAATTGCAAAACTTGGGGTGATTTGACTATATACGTTATATTTTAAATTTTTTTTTTTGGCAATATCGAATGATAAATAATGACTTGGTTGTAAAACTTATACTCAGTTTGTTTGGCCACGCCTTTTCAAAGTCAAAGAACACAAAAAAAATTTAACAAAAAATTTTTTTTTTTTCAAAGTTGAGATGTTTGGGCAAAGATTATAGAAGAAGGAAAGGGTGATTTTGAGTAAGAACTAAGAAGCAAAAGCTCTTTTTAAGAAGCTGAAACAATAGTTTTTCCCAAAGTACTTTCTTGAAAAATATTTTTGAGAAAATATATTTAAAAATAATTTTTAAAAGCTTGGCCAAACATTAATTGTTGCTCAAAAGTATTTTTAAAAAAATAATAATTAACCAAACACTTTACAAAAAGTACTTTTAAAAAAACAGTTTTCAAAATAAACTGATCTTAGAATCTTGGCCAAATAGGCTATTAGACATATGAGAATAAAACACTACTCCCTCCGGTCCACAATAAGTGATCATTTTACTTTTTTATTTTGGTTCAAAATAAGTGTCAATTTACATAAGCAAGAAGGAATTAAGTTTATTTATTCAAAATTTGGTCTTATTTACATATTCTAATATGTCAAGGTAATAATTAATTAAGGTTAATTTAGTAAATAATATTTTTCTGTAAGAGTTAGTATTTTCTTAATAGGTGTGCCAAAAATAAAATGGTCACTTATTGTGGACCAGAGAGAGTAATGCTTTTTATCTTTGCTAAAAGATCATTTGTTGTTTTTTATAGAGCACGTAAATTAATGATTCTATCTTAATATTCATGTTTATTGGAAATGACTTACCTGGAGTCCTGGAGGAAGTTGTTTATTGGCTGATTAGAAACTTAAATAATTCTTTGGTAATTCCACCTTCGAATGAAGAAGTGTTGTGTTCGTTCAACTTATTTGACTTGACTGGATATATAGAGGGCAAGCTATTTCGTATTCAACATTTGCTTCCACATAATTAGATTTCTAAAGAGGAAGTATTTTAACAAGTTCAATATATTATTCCAGGAAAAAGCTTCCGTAGTTATTTTATTCTTTTGAAATCCATTTGGATATACTTTATTAAACTTTTTTATAAAAAAGCTGCATGCATTTGCAAAGACTAATATTAATTATGCTTTCCATGCATAGTTAACAACGGTAATCATTCTAGCTTATATTAACATACATATATTTAATGGTCGATGTAACTATTTCCTATACGAAAGGATCGAGCCTTGGAATAACGGTAAAAAATTTTGTGTGACCTATGAGTCACGTATTCGAGTAGTGAAAGCAATTCTAATGCAAGCAGAAATAGAGCCATGATTTAAAGTTTATGGGTTCTGAATTTGTCTCGGAACCCATAAATCGTCTTAATTACTGGGTTCGCAATTAAATTTACATATTTAATGAGTTTTTTAATATAAATATAATATTTAAGTAAAAGTAACTGGATTCGGCCGATTTCGCACCTACAAAACTAGCTTCGCCTCTAAATACAAACATTAGGATAGAATATCTACCTCACGCCTCTTCTTCGGATGAAAACCGGCTGCCCGTAACCATTTTTAATGGTTCTATCTTTATTTGGCGTTTGAGCTTGTTTATTATTAAAGTTATATATGAGTGGATTCCAATTCCTACATGTAGTGAGCTAGTCAACTTTTCTGGTATAGGAATTGGAAGTAAGTTTTAAATAATTACACGTCTTAACTTCCAAGACTTTAAAAATCAATTAATGAAATGAATCTTTAATAGAATTGGACATAGAAACAAATGAGGTATAGTTTCCTTTCTATGTAATTTGTCCCGCCTCGAAATTCTAATGATGACTGAATCCTTTATCTTGAGAGACAGTGTGACTTTATCTCTTTGAAGAAGGACGAACACTTCTTTATATACATAATTTGATCTACAAAATTGAACGAAGAATTGTTACTTTCAAGCGTGAACCAAGTCCAGGATTCGGACTAAAAATTATTATTTTATCCGATACAGTTAGCTCAATTCCCTGACCCGAGGAAGGGAACCGTAAAGGCTATTCAACAATTCCATTTTCGTTATATACATATGCAGTTGTTCATGATATGACGCATGAGGTAAAAATAAGAATAAGAAAGAAATTTCTATATATCCACATGCAACGCATGAGCAATCTAGTCACGTTAAATTTCACGAAGATGATTTTACCCATGCATTACAATTTGGACGTTTCTACATGTATCTATTTGAAGCCAAAAACAACCTCCACTTCAAGACAAATCTAGACCATTGCTCTCTTGCACTTGCATTTATACCTTGATCAATTTGTCTTTCACCCTTGGGATAACGCAGACCTATGTAGATAGATAGATCACTTTCACAATCAATTCATCCCTTTTTCTACCTCCAACCACACAAACAACCCATCCACCTTATTCTCTTACTATAATTTTTGCTTCTTCCACTTATAATTAGGACCAACTTATACTTACTTCTCAAGCGATAGTTTCACGATCTTGATCAGCAATTCTTCGACCAGCTTCTACTTACTTCTCGAGTGATAATTTCATGATCTCGACCAACAATTCCTCGAGAAAAGTGATCGATAAAGTCATAAGGATTTTGAGGAATTGAGCTAAGGCATTCTCATGAAGAGTCCTACAAAGAGGTTAAGTAACATCATAGCCAAATGGAGAAAAAGAAAGAAAGGTCAATTTGTTGTGTATACAAAGGAAGGCAAGAGATTTGTTGTGCCATTGTATTGTTTAAATCATCCAATTTTCAAAGTTCTACTTGAGATGGCTGAAGAGGAATATGGTTCAAGTGTGAATGGTCCTTTGAAAGTTCCTTGTGAGAATGGATTAATGGAATATATTCTCTGTTTGTTGAGAACAAAACCTGATGCTGAAATAGACAATTTCCTCTATTTCTACATGTAGAGGAACACATGTTTCTTCTAATTTCTCACCCCTTCAGTGCGATAGTAAATTGTATCATGACATCCTTAATTAGGTTAGAAAATAGAGTAGAAAATGAAGAAGATTAATGCAATTAATATTCTTGTGTATTAATTACTAAATTTAATGTTTTGATACTTTAAGATGTTGTACTAAAGTCGGACCTCTCTATTACAGTATCCCTATATAACAACACTTCACTATAAAAGTCAAGCTTTTCCGGAACCAACTTTCATGTTATTTTATTATATATATCTATATAACAACACTTCGCTATAACATTTAAAAATATTCGAAACAAACGAGTATGTTATACAGAAGTTAGAGGTTTGACGGTAGTTGTAATCAACATGAGTTTCTTACGCTCTCCTTATATTCTCCTAACATTTGATTAACATACTTACTAATGTAATAGTAGTTGAAGACTCAATAGGAGTATATTACTCTAGAAGCCATTTATGAATATTAATGGAATCTTTACACAATTAGCCGGTTGAATTTACCGTTTATATTTTCTCAGGGCGGATTTCGTGTGTTAACAACGGGTTCAATTGAACTCATAACTTTCGACGCGGAGTAAAAATTTATATCTAAAAACTCATTAAAACTGCAAAAATAGTAGATATAAACCCATAACTTCAAAAATGTAATGGGTTCAATGCCTAAACCCTTATAAGTTGAACCTACAGAATTTAAATCCTAGACTTGCCTTTGCTTTTGACGGTATACATAGATTATATACGATTATATACATATCATATATAAATTATGCATATATTATACAACCGCAACTTACTTTAAACGGTTGAGTAGGCGGCTATTTAAGTTAATTCTCCTGGCCATAGTTACTTCTCAATGGCCGATGTGCGTAGCATTAGTGCTTTTTCCTGACAGGCCCCAAAAATCCAGTCTCTGATGTTTGATATTTTCTGACAGATTTTTACACTGATGTGCCGCACTGTGCGTCGCACTGTACACTGTACTACTTGGGAATTTGGGAAAATTCGGTAAATGAAAGTTAAAGCCCGTTGAATTAGCTTTTTAACGCCATATTGCGGAGCCCAAGCAGAGTTGTGAGAAAAGAGTTATGTGCGTTTTACTAGACACTACTCAATATGCCTACTTGATTCTTTGTTTTGTTCCACTACCATTCGTTGATCCCCGAACTCAATCCCGGCTTAATTCCTTGGGCTTTTACTCAGACTTCAAAGTTCCAAATCACTTTAATTCATTCAAAAATATCCACATAGCTCGGAATCACTCCAACAAGGTATAAAACACACAATTAGTGCAAAACATTAGCGATTAAAGCTTAAACTCAACTAAAGTGCAGTAAATTGGAATGTAATAATCGACTAAAACATGATATTATAGCCTACCTTTACATCTATTTAAAAGCATCTGCTTCTACCCATTTTGAAAAATAATTTGTTAAAACCATTAGAAACTGTACCTTTACTTTAGCTTGAGGTAACGACCCTACGATGTCCGAGCCCCATTTCATGAAGGGCCATGGTGAAATAACTGAATGCAACAGCTCCATCGGTCGGTGCATGTTATTAGCATACCGTTGACATTTATCGCACCCGACTACAAAGTTTTCTGCTTCTTCTTCTATTTTTGTCTAATAATATCCTGCCCTTATTAAAGTTTTCACCAACGATCTTCCCCACGCGTGATTGCTGCAATTCCCCTCATGTACTTCTCTCATTATATATTCCATTTGTGATGGTCCGAGGCACCGTGCTAAAGGACCATCAAACATTTTACGATATAAATTTTCACGAATTAAGTATGTCGTGCCCTTGTTTCTCGCGAAATCGGGTTTCGACATGTGACAACTCTTTTAAATGGAAGAAAGGGTGTTAAAAGAGAAGAGTCACCAGCTAATGATTTTTAAGGTGCGTTAGAGCACCTATTTGCGAATAACTCTATTTGACTAGTCAACGCCACCAAAGATCGGGTAAGGGCTCAAATTACCTCAAAGAGAAGGTGTTAGACACTCTTCGAGGTCCACAACTGTGGGTCTCGGCCAAACTTAAGACTATGTGGCTTAGGCTAGGTGATCAAATGAACAAAGTAATATAAAAGTCGAAGAGTTTATCATAACACAACGAAATCTTACGGACTACAAGGATACCACTACATTGGTATATATTAAATGACTAAGTGTGAAGAACAAGTATATAAAGGAGGGGGAGGGGGTCCTAAGTTTTATAGCCTAAAGAATCACCCCGTGCAACATAAATAATACTTCACAACTCCTTTTTGATAGGAGTTGCTCATAGTATTCAACGAGCACATACTATCATCTTCTGCTACCCGATTACTATATTGAAGCTGTTTACCTAAAGCACTCTAATTCAATTCAAAGTCGGGTCATATGCGTGCACTATCCGTCACATGCCTATGGTCCAGGAGGCTTTGGACCTCTATCTGGGTGGGTCTAGACTTGCTCAGGTTGCTCAAAATGATAAAATACTAATCGCGCATACAAAGCAAATAGGAATGCATATCATTGCAATAAAAGGGCTCAAGTAACCTCCACACATAAGCAGGAAAAGCACGCAAACAAATTTTTGATTAGGCATTATTAAGACGTGTTGGAATCATTAAGTCATATAGGCATGATTTCTATGTGATTCTAGGTTCTAGTATTATGTAGGCAATGCTATAATTTCTAGAATAACGTATAGGAAAATTAGAGCATTACAAGTCCTATATACATGATTTCTAATCATTTGCGTAATAAGGTAGTGAAAACAATCCCAGAACTCTGAATTACCAATGCTGATTTTTATAGAGATGCGTCTTAGGCGGGTGAAAATACTCTATAGACATGATTTTTAATAGTGGCATGATTAGGCAGTGAAATCGCTTGAAGACATAGGATTGGCAGCGTCAATAAAACACCCTATAGGCATACTTTCTAGCAATTGGCAATTAGACTTGATTTTATAACACTTCATCCCTATAGGCATGCTATCTAAGCGAGACAGTGCAAAAGCAGTATGAAGCAGTTAACTTATTAAACCTTATAGCCATGGTATCTAGATTAGCAAAGGGTATGTTACATAAAAGTCGCATAGTAATAACACAAGTTGAGCAAACAGTGATATTTGATCCTATAGGTATGTTGTCTAATAGTATGTAGAAAACAAAATATGTGAACAAAAGAAATACTTATATTTGACATGTTTCTGATGTTAGCAAGTAAAGCATTTAGGTCCCTATAGACATGCTTTCTATCACTGTATAGAAAATAAGGCGTGTCAAATAAAGCAAAGAGTAAAGCAATGAAACCCTATAGACATACTTTCTACCCGTTCATGAGAAAATTAAATTACCCAATTTTCCTTTTTACTAAATCCCCAATTGTGCAGTTTACGAGTTATAAAAATCCGAATCAAATATGAATAATTACATAAGAAGACCATTATAGACCCAATGATAGGCCCAGTATAGATAACCCATGCCTTTCTAAACCTTCGACAGCTCCAGTAGGCTCAGACTTCAGCTCATGAGACCAGTAGTAAGTCTAAATTCAACATTAAAGCCCAACATCGCATATAACAGATATCAAACCCAGATGGGAGGAGGGGAGGGGTTCATACATGCTTACAAACAACAGACAAGTGTTGAACTATCTAGTTTAGGAAAGGAGGCATGCATACTTATTTCATTAAGGATGTGAAGTAAGTATTTGTTGAAAAAGAGAATAGCATGAATGCTTTTTCTCACGGATCCGAAGGAATCACCACCCAGATGTATAGACAAATTCATGTGACATGTTTGCAGGAACACAGATAAGGCAGATTTATGCTTACATTTTAGAAGAAGGGGTGGCAGGGTTGGTCAAACAAGGTATTAAACATGAAACTAGGAGAATCAATAGAAACTTAGTCTCCACATGACATGAAAAACTAACAACATAGGCTCATATAGAATGTGCAACACTAGCAGAGTTATAGAAGCGTATCACTTAGGTTAACATGGTAAACACATATACCTACTTAGTTTCCAGAACAAGTTTATAGTAAAATATGAATTAACCTGAAAGAGATTCGTAACTAGGAAATTAGCCATGAAGGTCACAGTCAGAGAATGGTAAGTGAGCAGACAAGTAGGCATGGTTTATAGTAGTTGATAAGAATCCTAATCACAAAGAATTCTAAGTCCAAGGTCATCGTAGCAGGAAGATACGTCAATCTTGAGGTCAAAGATAGACAAACTTAGAACTTAGGCCAGTCAATTATGCATAATGATAAAACCCAGGCGTATTGGGTTTAACTAGAAACTTGGGCAACACTGAAGAATGCAGGATTGAATAAATACCAAATTAGCAACATGTCTGGCTAAAAAATTGAGATAGTAATGGGCATATGAGGCTCATGTAAGTAAGATAACATCATAACATACATGAAGGATTCATTGGAAAGAAATTCATTCAAGTTAATTCTGGACAAGAGGTAAAGAATGCAGGAACCGAAGGCAAGGTATGAGAGAAAGCTTTTAAAAAAGCAACTAGTGATCAAAATAATAGAGCAAGCTGAAAATAATGAGAAATTAATCAAATTGTGCACAAATAACAGACATTCATCGAAACTCAGGACTCCAGTAGGTTCAGATACTAGCAAAAACACCGGAATATAGGATAATGAGAACAAACATGAATATGAACAGAACCAAGTTACATCACATTGATTCAAAAAGGTCTGAACAATATGAATACAAACAAAAGAGAATAAAATCGCAAGAGTCTCATTACTTACTAGTCTGCATAATTAATGAGCTAATAAAGTAGAGATTAAGAGCCAACAGCTTACATATCAATAACACGGAGAGAGTAGCAGAAACCCCAAAATACTCAATGCGGGCTTCAGATGAACCACGGGCAGTGCTCGCACTGAGAGAGGTCGAATAGTCCGGGGTGCGTCGCTTTACCATGTCCGGTCTTAGAAACATAGTTCACTCCTCCCAGGTCTCGATATGAGCGGTTTCTGGCCTCGATTATAATCACGTTGATCTGTGATTCCCATTCGTTCTCTCATCAAGGAACCAGAGAAAACTCTGTCCCCGATTTTACCCATACATAATATTACTTTTTAGTAGTATCAATCATATTATTGTACATCTCTCTATATACACACACCTCGTTGGATTTAAAGGGAGAACTACGAGAAGCGAATCAATTTGAAAGTCATATTTTGACCCGAAACCCTACCGAGACAATCTCTCAACATATATACATAAAAGTTTGGCAAAGCTTGACGAATGGCAAATCACTTGGTTAAGTAAAACTTAGGCAGATGAAAATAAAACACTAATGCTTTTTGTCTTTGCTACGAAGTCACTTGTTAATTTTTTCTTTAGAGTGCGTGAACTAATTATAGTATGTTAATTTCCCTTGTTTATTGGAAATGACTTACCTGGAGTCCTGGACGAGGTTGCTTATTTATTGGCTGTTAAAAAGACCGATGGGAACTTAAATTCTTTGGTAATTCTACCTTTGAATATTGTAGAAGTATTATATTTGTTCAACTATTTTGACTTGACTGGATAATGGGCAAGAAAACTTATTCTTATTCAAGATTCGCCCTCATAGTCAAATTTGTTTTCAGCCTATATGTCTAATTAGATTTCTACAGAGGAAGCAATTTAACAACAAATCCATTTGGATATATATACTTTCTTAACCATTTTTTTTCTATACTTTCTTAACCATTTTTTTCCTAAAAAATGCATGCATTGCAAAAATAAATGCCACTCCTACTTTGCATGCATAGTTAACAATGATATATAGCAATTTTAACTTACGCATTTGCGAAAATATATATTTTAACGGTCAATGTACCATTTTCAATGGTTCTATCTTTATTCGGCGTTTGGGTTTGATTGCTGTTTAAATTATATATATAAGCAGTGATTCCAATCTTTCATGTAGTGAGCTAGTCAACTTTGCTTGTAGGAAGTTTTAAGTTTTAAGTTTTACATCTCTTTCCTTAAAGGACATATTGGTGAGGAAATGGGGTAAAAAAGAAAAAGAATTTGGACGAAAAATGGAAAACTTATTTTAACAAAAATAACTAAAGTTATTCAACAATTCCATTTCGTTATATACATATGAAATTGTTCATGACTCATGAGATAAAAATAAGAATCAGTACGTAAGAAATTTCAGTATCCAAATGCAACGCATGAGCAATCTAGTCACGTTATATTCCACGATGGTGATTTTAATAGGCAACCCATTACTAGAGGGTATTAAGTAGAAATTGATCTCTGCTCTTCTAGATAATAATTTCGTATTTAACCAAATGCACCATTTAACTTTTTTGGAATATGAATGCCAACTAATAATATTAGATTAATTCAAAAAAATATGTATATAAAATATCTAGTTTGTCGTAGAGATCATAAGTTCACGTGCCCCATATGTTAGATCATAAATCTGCCCATTGCAATTTGGAATTTTCTACATGTATCTAGTTGTAGCCAAAACTAACCTCCACTTCAAGACAAATCTAGACCATTGCTCTCTTGCACTTGCATTTATACCTTGATCAATTTGTCTTTCACCCTTGGGATAACGCAAACCTATGTAGATAGATAGATCACTTTCACAATCAATCCATCCCTTTTTCTACCTCCAACCACACAAACAACCCATCCACCTTATTCTCTTACTATAATTTTTGCTTCTTCCACTTATAATTAGAACCAACTTATACTTATTTCTCAAGCGATAGTTTTACGATCTTGACCAGCAATTCTTCAACCAGCTTATACTTACTTCTCGAGTGATAATTCCACGACCTCGACCAACAATTCCTCGAGAAAAGTGATCGATAAAGTCATAAGGATTTTGAGGAATTGAGCTAAGGCATTCTCACGAAGAGTCCTACAAAGAGGTTAAGTAACATCATAGCCAAATGGAGAAAAAGAAAGAAAGGACAATTTATTTTGTATACAAAGGAAGGCAAGAGATTGGTTGTGCCATTGTATTATTTAAATCATCCAATTTTCAAAGTTCTACTTGAGATGGCTGAAGAGGAATATCGTTCAAGTGTGAATGGTCCTTTGAAAGTTCCTCGTGAGAATGAATTAATGGAATATATTCTTTGTTTGTTGAGAACAAAACCTGATGCTGAAATAGAAAAAGCAATTTCCTCTATTTCTACATGTAGAGGAACACATGTTTCTTCTAATTTCTCACCTCTTCAGTGCGATAGTAAATTGTATCATGACATCCTTAATTAGGTTAGAAAATAGAGTAGAAAATGAAGAAGATTAATGCATTTAATATTTTTGTATATTAATGACAATTTAATGTTTTGATACTTTAAGATATTGTATTACAGTCAGATCTTTCTATAACAGCATCCCTATATAACAACACTTCATTATAAAAGCTAAACTTTTTCGGAAGCAATTTTCATGTTATGTTATAATATATGTCTATATAACAGCAGTTGTTTATAACATCCAAATTCGAAACAAACAAATATATTATAAAGAGGTTTGACTGTAGTTGTAATCAGCATGAGTTCTTCTTTTCTCCTTGTATTCTCCAACATTTGATTAACATACTTACTAATGTAATAGTAGTTGAAGACTCAATAGGAGTATATTACTCTAGAAGCCATTTATGAATATTAATGGAATCTTTACATAATTAGCCGACATGATTTACTGTTTACTTTTTTAGGGCGGGTGTCGTGTGTTAACAATGGGTTTAATTAAATTCATAACTTTCGATGCAGAGTAAAAATTTATATCTAAAAGTTTATTAAAACTGTAAAATAGTAGATATAAACTCATAACTTCAAAAATATTGTTTACCGGAAAAATGGTAATTACAATTATATTTAATTTTGTGGTTCTAAAAATATGTGATCTATTTTAATACTAGTTGTTTAGGAAATAGATGCTAAGTGAGGAGTAAGAAAGTGAGATAAGAGCTAAGGATAATGAGATTATGCAAACCGAGTGGGCGAGAGACGGGGCCTCGAGCTTGGTCGAAATAGAGCCTCGAGGTCGAGCTCGAGGGTTTAACAGAAAGCGGTCGATGAGGATATAACAATATTGAAGGCCTAGAGGATGGCCTATTTGTGATCAATTATGGACAATAAATAAAGAATAATTTAAAGAACACAATAAATGACAGGTAATAAATCAAGGGAACAATTGTAAAGAATGTTTGATTTAGAGAGCAGAGAATGTTCTTGTTCTTGTATTGAATATCATCCCCCTTACAAAATGACAAGGGTCCCCTTTATATAAGAGGGGAAAAACCAACATAGTACATGTTCAATTAATACAAAGAGAGATGACTTGTACATCCATTTAATGTCACGGTACGGGTTTGTACTATTTTGCGTACTATGTCAGCTTTAACCACGTGCCTCTTGGGAAGCATTAAATGACGTGACATAAAAAGTTGCGCAGAGTTCGCCGTCAACACAATTCTCGAGAAGCCCACGAACCGCTATTGGTTCGACCTTTCCGCTTCAAACATGCCCAGAGGTCTTCTATAAATACTTTAATCACTTGTCTTTTCATAATTTTACAACATCTTCAAGCCTTCAGAATTTTACTAAGTGTTCTCTACTCTCATCATCTATCTGCGTTTGCTTCTTCATCTTCTTTCTTCAAAAACTCAGTTATAACCATGGCAAAAGGTACCTCAAAAGGAGGGAGCCGCTTCTTCATCACGCCCGTCTAAGGGAAAGTCAAGAAATCCTCCTACCATCGAGCAGTGTATTCCTAGTCCTTTCGACACTGTCTCCGATTTCACAATGCAAAACCTCCTTCTACACCGGGCCGATGCGAGCCCATGTCTCGATATATAAGCGTAGTATCCGATACCATGAGGGTAAAACTCGACTGTCATTGAGGAGAGGTGGCCCAGTAGAAATTCCTACAGCTGACGAAAGCATAGTCACGCATAAGGCTGGCTTTCTCAGCGTATATACACACCCTTTTACTTTAGGCCCCGTAGATTCTTCCTCTCCACAGATTGACCCGGTGATTCTCGACTTTTGTCGTCAATACCGACTGTCACTCGATCAGATTTATCCTTCTTTTTGGAGGATTGTATATATGATTTAACACATTACCAATATGGTCGAGGGAATGAATTTCACCCTAGACCACTTGATCAGATTATACAGCCCTCGTCTCTTCCGAGGGGGCCTAATTAAGCTGCACCGTCGATCTGCCAAGGTGTTCTTTTCCTGCATCTACGAGGATAAAGATCGGGATGGATGAGCCGATTTGTTAGAATCAGAACTTCGGACATCATCCCTGCTGATAGAATGCCGTTCCTGGAGGAATGGAATATGAAACGTAAGTATCCCTGTATTGAGTATGTTTTGCCACCTCTTTTCTCTTGAATGATTTTCTTCTAATTGTGTAGCCACTGTTTGGTTCCCCGGCACGGTCCAAGACCATCCAGGATGGATTAAACTTTTGGACTCCGCTCTCCCATATAACAAACGCGTCTGGCGCGGTTTGGCTAGAACACAGTGGAAGACTAAGAATCATGGTATGTTCTCATTATTGTTATTCCCTTATTCTTTGAAAGTATTCTCGATGGTGGTGAGTTTGATACATCACACTTGTACAGGCCTAGGGGAAGGCGTGTTGATGATACCACCCCCTCCTGGTGAGGAAGAGGTTCTGAAGACTGCCAAGGACAAGAAAAGGAAGAAGGAGGCCTCGGTGGAGTCTCCAAAATCCAATAAGGCAAAGGCTCGGAAACCCAAGACCTATGCCATGGTCCTATCCTCAATGGCCGCTGAGAGCCTGCGTGCGGAGGAAGAAAGTGATGATACCTGCCTTTGGTACAAAGGGAAAAATGAAGCGTTGATGCTTCGAGAGTTGTTGGGCGGTCGTCTGCTGAGTTGGAGGCGGCCGATGCGGACCTGCCTCGTGTTGAGGAGACCCTCGAGGAGGGTTCGGGCGAAATCCCCGAGCCTCTCATCAGACATAGCACAATCCGTGTTGATGAGCTCGGAGGGTTTTCTACTGGAGCTTTTAGGGGTCGGGAAGAAGACTCGATGGAGGCTGATGTTGCCGGTGGATTTCACTCGGACACGTCATTTTCTCCAGGGGAGATACGAGATGCCCAAGACAGGAATGTCCCCGATTTGGGGACCTCTCATGGAGAGGATGATGCATTTAGAGTCTAGAGGAGGAGATCGATGTCGATGCCCCCGTTGCCCTCGAGGAGGCCGAGAGGCTCCAAAATCAAGTGACATTCTCGAAATAATATGATGTCCTTCAATTTTCAATTCTTGCTTTCTATTTTCTTCCTTTGTGCCGTAGTTCAAGAAGCTGTATGACCAAGCCTTATCCAAGATGCAAGATGAGTTGAGTCATCGTGGAGAGGATCTTGAGAAGTTTACGTTGGAATCAATCGATTTGGAGGCTCTATGTGCCCGAAAAGAGAAGGAGTTGATCAACCTCCGGGCAGGCACGGAGAGGGCACTCCAGGAGAGGGCCGATTTCGTCGAGCAGGTACTTGGGTACCCATAATTTTATATTTCGCTTCCATACTTGGTGCTAATTGGATTTATTTTCTGTGTCTTTCAGATTAGGCAGAAGGATGCCCTGGTGGGGCGGCTCCGAGAGGATGTTGTGGCCAAGGATGCCGAAATCCTTGACCTGGCGCGGCTGAACGATATCGTGGCTTCAAAGAGGGACGCACTTTGGGGAAAGCTATCCTCGATTCAAGACCTTCTTCGAGGTGCTCAGGAGGAAGCTGCTGCATTATCTGCGGCCAAGTATGAGGCCGATGAGTTTGTCTCCTCATACAAAAGGGATGATGCTGCTGCGAACGACCGGGCCAGGGAGATATCCGAGAAGGCCGAGCTAAAACTGGCTCGGGCGGTTGCCCATGATCTCTTACAAGCCAGGAAGCAAGCCTTCGAGGAAGCGAGCGCTAAAGGTGTCGATCTCTCTGCCGAGATTAAAGAAGCCAGGGCCCTGGAGGAGGAATCGACAGTGTCGACTACGTCAGATGAGGGTCCTGAAAGCGGCTCGGGCAACAGCGAAGGCGAATAGTAGATTCACCTGCTATTTTGTTTTTCTCCTTTTCTGTACATGGGACCCTCGGAGGGAATTTTTGTAGGAATAACCTTGTAAATACATTTTTGAAATAAAATATCTCTTTGTTTCATATCTCCCAAACTTTTGCCCTGCAATGCTCACGTAAAAGTCGACTTTCAAGCTTTGATTTTAGTTATTCGGAACCTGTACTTTCAATAATAGAGCCCCTCGAGATCGGACACCTTCTCGAGCTAGGTCGGAATGGGGGTTTTGATCCCTCGAATGCCGTATGACAGTGTCATTCATATGACATGACCGTGAAGTGACCGAGGTGGCCCCGCCGGCGCACTTCTCCAAAAGCTATAATAACTTTGCCATAATTAATTGGCCTTCAAAGTAGTTGAATAGTCGTCGCTTCTTCTATATATATATATACTTTCTTCCTCTTCAGTTTAAGTCTTGCAGCTTTGCAAAACTTAGCTTTCTCTTTAATGTTCTCTCTATTTTCTCATCTTGCGAAACTGTTTGAGCTTTCTTCCTCTTTTCCTTTGCTTAAGCAGTTATGGCTGCCATGCTCGAATCCATTCACCAATAAGAGGAAAACCTTACCTTTGCATCTTGCCCGGCCGGTGGTACACCGCCGGTGTACGTCAAGTTAACCTCGAGCTTCTTTGCTTTGAAGAAAGATTTTGCACTAGAGAAACCCTTCGACGCCCTGGGCTATCGAGAGCATGCATCGAGGTTCATCCGATCGATAGAAGAAAACCACCTCGAGTCCGTGAGGAGAGACTGCGGCTGGGGAGAAAATTTGATGTTGCAGATACGTTCTCGAGAAGAGAATATTATGGCTTACACGGAAGGATTCTTGAACGTGTATACGTACCTATTTACATTGGGTCCCCTCGACTGCCTTTTGCTCGAATTTTGCCAAAGGTATCGAGTCACTCTGGCTCAAACACCCGTCCTGGTGGATAGTATTGATGATGAGGTACTTTACTGAAAAGGCTGAGCTCGAGTTTACCCTTAGCCACCTTATCAGATTATACCGGCCTCTGCATTATCGGGGTCTGATTGCGTTACGACACCGATCCACCAAGCCCTTTATTTCCAGTGACGACGAGGACCAGAACCGAGGATGGATGAGTCGGTTTGTCCGAGTGAGGACCGTCGATATCATTCCTACAGTTCCTGCCGTTTCCCGAGAAATAGAACTTCAAACGTAAGCTACGTCGTACCTTAGTGCCCTTTAATTTGGTTGATTTATAAGAATGTTTCTTTCTTTTTCTCAGAGGTCCCGTGGATGCTGGAAGAGATCCCCGATCTTGCAGACTGGACCCGGAGGCTGGTAGCTTCGTTGTCCTATGATGAATGCAAGTGGCGAGATTTGTCGAAGGGAAGATGGGAAGCAAAGCACCACGGTATGAGCCATGTGATTGCCCTTTTGAGTAATGATTCCTTTTATGTGTATTAACTCCGCTACCACAGGTGTTGGTGGATTCTCAGAGTTGAGACCGTGCCCCTTCGAGGTGAGGGAAGGAGCATCGGATTCGGAGCCGAGGGAGGATAATAAGCGGAAAAGGTCCTCGATGGATGAGGACATCCTCACTAAGGCGGGGCCTGCCCAGAGACACAAAGGAGACGCCGTCGCTGAAGAGGACTTCATATGTGTTAGTCATTCCGTGGATATCATCTCTCCTCGGGAGGGTGGTTCTTCATCTATGGCTCGAACTAGGGGCCCTCCCGAGGTTTCCGAACCTGCTAATCCTGGGTCCTCTAGCCTCGATAGAGAGGTTCTACGAGAAGGAAAGAGCAAGAGTCTTTCACCATCATCTGCTTCCTCACTCGAAGGTACTTCGAGGGACGTCGGGGCCAGGTCCGCCTAAATCAAGTGGGGTCTCGAGCGATCATATCCCTATCGAGAGCGGTTCAACTGGGATCGATGGGACCAGGCCAGCAGACGCACGCTCAACTTTTGAGGAGGCTCAGCGACTCTGCTCCGTGGTGAGTTTCGGCTGGTTTTGTTGGCTTTTCAGCTATAAATTTTCATTCTTTGAACTGAAGCTTCTTTTCCGTAGGTCTTTGACAAGCTCAAGTTCGAGCTGCTTCGTTGAGAGACCAAGTTGCAGGAAGCTTTGACCAAGGAAAAATCTCTCAGGCTCCTTTGCAATAAGAAGACGAAAGAGTTGATACATCTTCGAGCGGAGATGCATCGAAGTCCAAACTATGAAGGCAATCTCGAGCGACAGGTAATCCTTATCCTGAAGGAGTACATACTTACTTTCCCGCTTTTGGGAACTAATGTTTTGGTGCTTCAGCTGCAGAGAAAAATGGAAGCGCTAGAACGCCTTTGGGCGAGGTCGGGAAAGTGAATTCCGAATGCGATGTGTTGAAGGCGCAGATAGGCGTTCATGTTGTGGCCCAAAGGAATGTCTTGGCCAAAGCCTCTACCCTCGAGGTACAACTTCATAATGCTCGAGAAAGTAGTTTGATTCAGACGAGCAGGATTGCTAAGCTTGAGACTGATATTTTGAATATGAAGGCCGAGGTCGTGGCCGTTTATTTGAAAGATGTTGCTGATGCTCGGGCCGAGCTGGGGGGAGCCTTTGACAGAGAGAGGAGGAGTAATGAGTATGCCCGATGTAGGTCTCGGAGGGAGACCCTCGAAGAGATTCATGCTAGGGGATTTAACCTCTCGGAAGAGATAAAGTAGGCCGAGGCGGATGAGATCAACGTCAAGTTTTTCCTTTCCTCTTGAGTCGATGCTGATATTTGAAGGCCGCTGTGGGAGCTGGTCCGAGGGGCCATCTAGGGAGATGGTCCCGAGAGTGGATTAGGTTTTCTTTCATGTCCGTTGTATAGAACTCCTGTGGGAGCACTGTAAATGTATATTTGTAACACACATATATATAAAACATTCTTTGGTATTTTTGATTTGCTTGTCGATAATTAGCCCGATGAATTTGGACTTCGAAATGAAACCCTTGAGGTTATAAATTAGCCCTGAGGCTTTTTTAGGCTGGCCCATGGGATCTTATGCATTGGGTCGGTACGACCTTTGATGTAGCTGGCGACTTGGGCTCTTACGCATTTAGCCCTGAGGTGCTTTAGTTAACCGTTTAGGGCTCAGTATCCGAGTTGGGTTTCGACTCGATCTCATCGACCCTTAGGTTTTTAAATCGGCCTTGAGGCTCTTTGGGTCGGTACGACCTGTATCTGACGACTTGGGATCTTACGCGTTAGGTCGGTACAACCTTTGGTGTAGCTGGCGACTTGGGCTCTTACGCATTTGGCCCTGAGGCGCTTTAGTTAACTGTTTAGAGCTCAGTCTCTGAGTCGGGTTTCGACTCGAGCTCATCGGCCCGTAGGTTCTTAAGTCGGCCCTGAGGCTCTTTGGGTCAGTACAACCTGTAGCTAGCGACTTGGGCTCTTACGCGTTAGGTCGGTACGACCTTTGGTGTAGTTGACGACTTGGGAACTTACGCAGTTGGCCCTGAGGAGTTAACCATTTAGGGCTCAGTCTCCGATTCAGGTTTCGACTCGAGCTAATCGGCCCGTAGGTTTTTAAATCGGCCCTGAGGCTCTTTGGGTCGGTACGACCTGTAGCTGGCGACTTGGGCTCTTACGCGTTAGGTCGGTACGACCTTTAGTGTAGTTGGCGACTTGGGCTCTTATGCGTTAGGTCGGTACGACCTTTAACGGTTATTTTTGAAGTTTTTTTGAAGTAATTGGAGGCCTGTGATTTTACGGCGACAGTCGAACGTCTCTGAGTCGTGTTATTTTGTGCGTAGCCTTATGACGGTGGTCATCGTATTTGCCCGTAGCCTTTAGTCCCCGAGTGAGATAGCCTCGGCGTCTATATCGAGGGTATGCCTTTTTAGGGGTATTACAAGTTCGATATATAGCCTTGGCTTTGATATCGGGATTATGCCTTTGTCTTAGAAGTTAGTACATACCTTGCTTGAGGTCTTATAGTTTTTATATTGCCTCATGGAGGGCTTACATTGGCGCCTCATGGAGGGCTTGTGAGTTTGAAGTTGCCAGCCTTGAGGTCTTACGACTATGAGCCGACTGTCAAGGACAGTCCCTGAGTCAGAGTTGATATTGCCTCATGGAGGGATTATGGCTTCGAGGTTTTGATGACTCAATGGGGTGACTGTCGAGGACAGTCCCCGAGTCGGGGTTATGCCTTTTTTAAGGTCTTACAATTTTGATGTTGCCTCGTTGAGGGCTTACAAGTTTTGAGCATGCCTCGTCGAGGTCTTACAGATGCAATATTGCCTCATAGAGGGCTTATATTGGTGCCTCATAGAGGGCTTATGAGCTCGAGGTTGCCGTCCCTGAGGTCTTATAGCTTCGAGTTTCTGGTGTCGGTCCCCGAGTGTTTGGGAATTTTCTGGCCCTGGGGTTGTTTCTTGTAAAAATAGCAAACTTCTTTGACGCACGAAGTGTTTTGATGATAAAAGATTCTCCTCCGATTACTTGGCACAAGTGTAAATATTTTCACCATCGAGGGTTCGATTATTCTATGTGGACACGGTTCATTCGACTGTTTGGTCATATACATTGTTCTCCTGTCGAGACCCTCTTTGGCTCATTTTAATTTCTTCGAGGAGGTGANGGGGGGGGGGGGGGGGGGGGGGATGCCCCACAGTATTTGAGGCTGATTGAAGAGAAGCCTTAAATACTTGTTGACTTCTCCTTAGGTAGCATATAGATGTTTCCTCATTAAACACCTCGTCGGTAAAACCCATTTGGGATAAAATCTGATGTGAGGGAAAAAGAGCGCAACACAGGCTTTAAAACCTAAGGCCTTCGAGCTGGAGGGTGCTTCGATTCCTTTCAATCCAACACCTGCACATAGGTTAGTGTAAAATGTTAAGGAAAAAGGGAGAGGATTGTACCTTAGTTGTGGTGGCGTTCAAGCCTCTATATGATGTGGTTATTCGTTCTGAGGACTTGGCACGGTCCTTTATTCGTTCATCCGAGGATGTAGTTTGTGATTGCTACTCGGTTGTTTGCTTGTTTGTTGGCTCCTTCGACGTAGAAGGTGTCGGTGCCACATCGTGAACTGCGAACATTCCTTTTGCTGTGTGTTGCTCTCCGTACACTGTTTTTACTCCATCCTTCGTAGGAAACTTCATCATTTGATGAAGGGTTGACGGCACCGCCCTCATACTCTGAATCCATGGCCTTCCAAGCAATGCATTGTATCTCATGTCACCTTCGATGACATGAAACTTGGTATCTTGAATTGTACCGGCCACGTTGACTGGGAGGATGATTTTCCCTTTCGTTGTCTCGCTTGCCATATTGAATCCGTTGAGGAATCGAGAGGCGGGCACGATTTGGTCGAGCAATCTGAGTTGCTCTACCACTGATCGCGCCCAACTATGCCTTATAAAAAGGACTAAGTGGTCGTTGCAAATATAATCTGGGTATTTAGCCTAAAATCGAATCCCATAGGGAATTAACCTATTAATTACTTTTGCCAAATTCACTAAATTCTCCGTAATCAACTTCCCAGATGTTTTGAATAACAATTGGTGATATTTCTACTAACTATGACTGAATAAGATTAATCAAACTAAGAGCTAACAAAGACTGAGTTGTAAACAAATAAGAAAAGGGTCTAAGATTGTGATTTCCCCTATTGATGGACTACCTTCCTGCTATGTGTCATATAGATTTTCCTAATCTTCTGTATCGATCATGAGCACTCATACTTTCGTAACTCTCTCCCGAGTAATTACGACAATTTACTAGACGCACTCTCCCGAGTTACGCTAGCTGGCTTTTATTACAGCTCACTTAGATCGCACCCAAGGTTTCGTTATCCCTAATCCCACCTTTAAACCCTCGGTTATTGATTCCTCATATAATTTTGGAGTGGTGATGTTCAACAACTACCTAAATATGCACTCTCTCCCGAGTAATACATACTAAATAGGCACAGCTAATTGAGGGCCTTTCAATTAACTACAACAAGAACGTAGTGAACAAATACCGATTAAACTGCGCAAACTATATTAACACAACAAGAAGTTCATCCTTCAACAGGTTCCATCAAAATCCTAGACTAAATAAATTAGCTACTCATAATTGTGTTCATAATAACAACAGCAAAATTCATCATGAATGATAAAAACAAAAGGAAGAAAAGTAGAACTCGATGCCGAATTATCCTCCTTGCCTCTCCTTGCATTGAACAAAACTAATAAAACCTTGATATCCTCTCTTTTGGACGAGTTGGACCTTTTATACGTTAAGTGGAATTGCCCCCAAACTTCCAAGTTTACCCCTGAAGTTACTGCGTACTTGGACGGACTAGCGCGGTCGCGCTAGAATTGCGCTAGTGGCCGCGCTAAATGCCATATACACTGTCCCATTTCTTCTGGACTAGCACGGCCGTGCTAATGACCGTGCTAATAGCACTTTAGTCTGCTCTGTTTCTCCTGCTCTAGCGTGGCCGCGCTAAGGCCACGCTTGGCCCACGCTAGAGCGGGTCAGCTATTTTTCTCGTTTTCTCTTCTTTCTTTTACACGTACTCAACTCCGAGGGGATTTCCTTGCTTTAATTTAGCTCCAAACACTTTCCTATGTCCTCATAAGCACGACTTGCTCTTGCAAAACATAAAATCCACAATTAGAGCCATTTTATCGTCATTTAACCTTCCTAGATCAGTGAAGCATAGTAAAGTTGGGGTATAAATAGTAGCTAAACTACATGAATCTAGCCTATTATCAACACCCCACACTTAAATCATTGCTAGTCCTCGAGCAATCCACCATACTCTACAAAGGTTCCTTTACTAAGCATTTCCTTAACGTGTCACACCAAGAACATATTACCAACGTTGCATCTAGTAGTGTAACATCTTTGCTTCAAGAGTTGACTCTCACGTGCCGTGCAATATTCATACTTACTCAATTTACTCTATACAGAGGTCATGACTTACCTTTCCTTCATGAATCAAGTGCCCTCAGATCAAACAAGAGAGTAGTTCCTCAAGTAATAACATTAAGAACAACTAGGAACTCAGATAGACAAAATTCACTCACTCTCAGAAAGATATTTATATGCCACAAAAATGCACCGTAGACTTGCCCGTAGTGTACTACTCTACTAATCGAGCCCATTCAGTCTAAGATCAATTAGGAGTTCATTTGGTTGTAGTGTAGGCTAAGGGACGGGTAGGATATATTTGGATATAGTTATTAACCTCCCTAAGCACTTTTAATACAATTAGTTTTGCATTCAGAACCAACTTATGTCAGACCAGACATTCCACCACACTTCTATTTGGAATACCCCCAAACTCCTTTAGGTGCAATTTGTATCAAGTCACCACTTATCAAGGACTACTTTTACTTTCTTTTTTTTCCTTTTTTTTTTTTCACGTGGCGCTTATTCATTCATTTTTTTAAAAAACACTACACATTTTTTCCTATTTCATTGGTTCCACTCAAAAACTAAACCAACCACCCGACACTTTAACTTTTACATACTTCATAACAATTCAAGTGCTCATGGGAGGTAAAAAGGGTTCAAACAGATAGTTCGTTCAAACAATTGGGTAAGGTTTGTAATGTGGTTGCCAAAGAAGCATGCTGATAGGCTCAACAAGGTTAACTACGATAGATCACATTTAGGTGGGTATACTTTATATATTTGGTTTAACAAATAAACGCCTATATCACTTCTAAGACTGAATAAAGCTACTATTTCGCTTTGCAAACACACATGGCAAGTTCTAGGCATCAAATGCAGAACATAGAATACACTACAACTCACACACACTCGGCACATGACTCCCTCCAGATTGGCTTATCAAAACACTCTCGTCTGAGTACTCAAGTTAGTTACAAACATACAATTTAAGGCACTCTAACAAAAATCAACACTGAGACTAAGCGTCATAATCTAGTGTCTACTGTGTTCAGGTGTAACAACGTTAAGGGATTCTCTTCCTATCTCAACTCATTGCCCATAAGTACCAACTAAAAACTAAAAACAAAATAAACAAAAACTAACTACGCCCGGTTCAAGCAAAATCCTTGGAAAAGAACTGCAGTCCAAAGAAAAACCAAGGGGGAGATACTACACTACCTAAAACAGAAAATCCTTTTGGTATTTTCTTTAGACTTACTTCCCTCAAGAAAATTGTATAGGAAATCCATCGTCAGGAAGAGTCCAACATATTTCTTGTTTTTTTTTTTAATGGTCGACTTAGACCCTCAAGAACATCGTTGAATGAGATCCGTCGTCGGGACAAATCGACTTACATAATTCAACTACTACTTAGAACAAAAAAAATAAAAGAAAACAAAACCCAAAAGAAAACATATAACAATTATGTTCCTACATATATACACATACAATGAAGTGTCCCCCACCCCACACTTAAAAGAAAGACATGTCCTCATGGAATACACAATAAAGAACTATGAGATAAAGGAACTTCCCTGAAGGATCAAGAGCCCGCAACCAACCCATTATTTTCTTCTCTGATTTTGCATTTTGGGTGGCTAGCGCATCAACTCGCGACCCTAGGTCGGTGACCGAGGTACACAAACCTGCCATCTCCTGCTCCAGATTGTCCAGCCTATGACTCCGACGGGCCCTAGACGGGCCTGCTACGTCGGCAACATGCTCATGAGTGGGCAGCTTCGCCTCCACTTCTACCTATTCGTCGTCCTCCTCCTCAGGCTCATTTTCCCTGTCAGCACCACCAGTCGCCACATGATCTTCCCAGTAGTTATCTTATCTGCTCGAAAGGTGGCCTCTATCGGCACTTTACCATTTACCGCCAAATTTTTCGGCACCTGGGCTGCACGGCATAATCTAGTTACAAGAGAGGGGAAGAAGAAGCCATACCTCTTAATTGGACAATGAATAAACATCTCCTCGTGCATGAGCTTGGCCACATCAAAGTCGTGGCCATTCATGAAACACCAGATCAAACAAGCACGAGGATCATTCACCTCCGTGGTGTTATGGGATGGGATCAGGCGGTTGTTGATGAGGTATTGCCAACACTTCGCTTCAAAGGTGAGTGCCGACGACTTGAACTTATCCCCGTATTTATACCACTCTATCTCCTTTCCAGAGGCACAGATAGTTGGCAGGAATGTCTCCCACTGAGTGAAGCGCCTACCATACGCCTCATACAAGTCATCCATCTCCGCCACGGGACCTGGCAGCCTATAAGTTCTCCGAATGGCTTCCACAGAGGCGTCAACAGGCCTCTTTCTGACAATGACCACATCATCCCTATGCTCCGAAACATTTGCATAAAATTCTCTCACCACCATCGCATTGGCTTCGTCCGATTCTTCAAAGAAAATATCCAACCGGCGCCGGAGCAGCTCATTGTAAATGTTCGGACAGTCATATCAGAGGGACGCTGTATCCATGCCACGTTATGGTATTGGCACCTTTTATTCCTTATCAGCAAATCGTTCCTGAGCCTTAGCGAATACGAATTTGTTGCTATCATAAGAACGAGCATCAGTTGACGTTCATGCTCTAGACGATTCCGCTTGTCTGCTGGAGGAAGGACCGGTGGCTTGGCACTTTCTGGGGGGTGCCATATTATCTACAATAAGGAACATCATTAGCACAGTACAAACAAAGTTACCCAATTGTGGTTACTCAGACTTCACCCTTACAATTGGTCACAATTATCATTGACATTCACTGTGGCATTAAACAAACACTTGGTGGGAATCATTCACCAGAGCCCCCAATTAATCATGTTGTAACCCAATTACCACCACAATTACCCCAAATTCAACCAGCTAAGGTAATAAATACAACTCCACAATAACTACTACCTAATCAAAGAGTTAAAAAGAAAACCTAACAAAAATTGGCAAAAAGAAAACATACCTGTGGTGTGAGAATATTGTGAGAGTTGAAGAAGTGTGTTGAAGGTTTAATTAGCAATGAACTTGGGAGGATGAGGGCTGGGAGTATTTTGGGGAGGGAGAGAGGCGTGTGTTTTGGGGTGGGGAGAGTAAGCGTTTTAGAAGATTTTTAGGAGGAATAGGAGAAGGGGGTTAGGGTTGGGTGAATAAGAAATAATAAAGAAAATTAAAATCAAAATAAAAAAAGTAAATAAAAAAAATTAACTAACCAAACCTGTCCGGCGAACCTACAAGAGCGGTCGTAGTGTGCCCGCGCTAGTAGCGACGAGGTGAGGCAGAAGGGAAGCTGATTAGCGCGGTCGTAGCGCCGCCGTGCTACTTCCAGGCAGAATGTTCAGTGATATGCGCGGTCCAAGAGCAGGCACAAGCGCGGCCGCGCACCTAGACCTCGAAATTCTGCACTTTTTTTTTTTTTACCTTTTTCCTCGGGTCGTCTGGACTCAAAAATCGCCTAAGCTCACCTGCATATGTTAGTACATACAAACAGTAAAATAACATTCCAACTACACCAACGCCTTAGTTAATGTCGTGGCACGACAATTACAACAAGTCAATGGGTTGCCTCCCATGCAGCGCCTGATTTAACGTCGCGGCACGAAACAGATGAGCGCATTTAAGGCTCGCTCGACCTCTGAGGTTCAGTCAGATGTATCATGGACGATTCCCTGGTTTCATCCATGCCCACATACGGTATCCATCTGTGCCCGTTGACTCTAAATATGTGGAAATCGTTTTCTGAAGCAATCTCTATGGCACCTGAAGGGAGCACTTCAACCACATGAAATGGCCCAGACCATCGTGACTTGAGTTTACCCGGAAATAACCTTAATCTTGAATTATAAAGGAACAATGTATCTCCGGGTTTGAAGTTTCGCTCAATAATGTTCTTATTGTGCAACCTCTTCATTCTCTCCTTGTACGGCCTCATGCTCTCGAAAGCAAGATATCGAGACTCATCTAGCTCATGCAATTCTGTGACTCTATTTGTGCCCGCAGCCTCAATGTCAAGATTTAGATGCTTCAATGCTCACCAGGCTCTATGTTCTAGTTTCACTGGCAAGTGACAGGCCTTCCCGAACACCAACTTGTATGGTGACATACCAATTGGTGTTTTGAAGGCGGTTCTGTAGGCCCAGAGTGCGTCATCTAGCTTTTTCGCCCAGTAAGTTCTTGTGGCATTCACAGTTTTAGTCAGCACACTCTTTATTTCTCTATTAGACACTTTGACCTGTCCACTGGTCTGAGGATGGTATGGGGTTGCCACCTTGTGGCGCACATCGTACTTTGCTAGCAATTTCTCGAAGGCTCGATTGCAGAAGTGCGTGCCTCCATCACTGATAGTAGCTCTCGGGATACCGAAACGGGTGAATATATTCTTATTCAAAAACCCAACCACCACCTTTGCATCATTGGTGGGGAGAGCTGCAGCTTCCACCCATTTTGACACATAATCTACAGCAACAAGTATGTACTTATTGCCATAGGAGATAATGAAGGGGCCCATGAAGTTTATCCCTCATACATCGAACACTTCAACCTCTTGAATTGGGTTCATGGGCATCTCATGGCGACGGGAGATGTTCCCGGTTCGTTGACATTCATCACAGCCCTTCACCCATTGATGTGCATCCTTAAACACGGTTGTCCAGTAGAACCCAGTTTCTAGTACTTTCACCGCCGTCCTGACTCCTCCAAAATGTTTGCCATATACCGATGCGTGACATGCCTGCAAAATAGAAGATTGCTCTATCTCGGGGACACACCTCCAGATCATATTGTCAACACAAATTCTAAACAGATAAGGTTCATCCCAGTAATATATGCAGCAGTCACGGTAAAAAATTTTCTTTTGCGCAGAGGAAAGGTCATAGAGGGCTATACCGCTTGCCAGGTAATTTGCAATGTCTGCATACCATGGAACTTACTCAAAGCTTGTGGCAAGTAGTTGCTCGTCTGGAAAGGTTTCCATAATATCCTCTGTCTCAACTAAATTTTCAGCTCCTTCAAATCGCGATATATGATTTGCGACTTGGTTCTCTGTGTCCTTACGGTCACGAATCTCCAGGTCGAACTCTTGCAGTAGAAGCACCCAACGAATCAGGCGTGGTTTGGACTCCTTCTTTTCAATCAAGTACCTGAGAGAGGCATGATCAGTGTATACAATTACCTTAGAGCCAATCAGGTATGATTTGAACTTGTCGAAGGCGAACACCACTGTCAACATGTCCTTTTCAGTCACAGTGTAGTTCAGTTGGGCTCCACTCAACGTCCTACTTGCTTAGTAAATTGGGTGCATTATCTTGTTTTTCCGTTGTCTTAGAAGTGCTACAACTGCATAGTCACTGGCGTCACACATGAGTTCGAATGATTACTCCCAGTCGGGGGCAACAATGATGGGTGATGTGACTAGTCTCTTCTTCAGCTCCTCGAATGCTACCCTGCAATTATCAAAAAACACGAAAGGGTGATCTTTTTCTAACAACTTACATAGAGGGTTGGAAATTTTGGAGAATTCTTTGATGAATCTCCGGTAGAAACTGGCATGCCCGAGGAACCTCCTGATTGCTTGGACTGATGTGGGAGGTGGAAGCTTTGCTATCACATCAACTTTATCCCGATCCACCTCGATTCCCTTGCTTGATACTAGGTGTCCCAAGACTATACCCTTTTGTACCATGAAGTGGCACTTTTCTCAATTGAGTACAAGGTTAGTCTCGATGCACCTCTTCAACACTCGGGTCATATTTGTAAGGCACTCATCGAATGAATTTTCCACCACTGAGAAATCATCCATGAATACCTCCATTATATAATCAACCATGTCGGTGAATATGGCCATCATGCACCTTTGGAATGTGGCGGGTGCATTGCATAGGCCAAAAGGCATCCTCAGGAAGGCAAAAATCCCATATGGACATGTGAACGAGGTCTTCTCTCTGTCCTCTGGTGCAATGGAGATTTCGTTGTACCCTGAGTACTCATCCAGAAAACATAAGTGAGACCTCCCTGCTAGTCTATCAAGCATCTGATCAATGAAGGGAAGTGGGAAGTGGTCTTTCCGGGTGGCCAGATTTAATTTCCTATAGTCCATGCAAATTCTCCAGCCTGTGATGGTTATTGTAGAGATCAACTCATTGTTATCATTTTTCACCACCGCCAGAACACCCTTCTTAGGAACACATTGCACCGGGCTAACCCAGTTGCTGACAGAGATGGGGAGAATGATTCCCGTATCTAACCACTTAATAATTTCCTTCTTCACCACTTCCTTCATATTGGGGTTCAGTATTCTTTGGTGTTCCCTGGAAGGTTTGTGCTCCTCTTCTAGCAGAATTTTATGCATACAATATGCAGGGCTGATCCCCTTTATGTCTGCCATGGTCCACCCAATGGCAGTCTTGCACTCTGTGAGTACCTGCAAAAGTTGTTGTGCCTGCACATCTAACAAACTAGATGAGATAATAACAGGTAATGTAGAGTTAGGTCCTAGGAACGCGTACCTGAGATGGGCGGGCAGTGGCTTCAACTCCAGCTTTGGTGGTTATTCTATGGATGGCTTGACTGGAGGAGTTTCTCTTTTTCTAAGTGCAGGGGCTCAACTTCAAGTGATCTCTTCCAAAAGCCTTTGCCCTCAAGAGCCAGCACCCATTCTGCCAATTCTTCCCTACTAACCTCATCTAAATTCATAAGACATGCAGCAAGAGGATCCTCAATAATCAAGGTCTCATCATCCTCTTCCAGGATTACATCCATGGCATCAATAAGAGAACAATTGGCGAATTCACTTGGTCGTCTCATAGATTTCTGCACGTTGAATGTTATCTCCTCATCGTTCAACCTCATCTTGAGCTCCCCAGTTTCAATATCAATGACAGCTTGCCATGTGGCCAAGGCCTTCCCAAAATTATGGGAATTTCTTCATCCACACTACAGTTAAGAATTACAAAATTTGCAGGGAACACAAATTTCCCTACCTGCACCAACACGTCATCCAGAATACCTGAGGGTTTTTTCACAGTTCTGTCGTCCAATTGCAACAACATAGACTTTGGTCTAGCTCTTCCAATCCCCAGCCTCTTGTAGATAGCCATGTATTGGTAAAAAAAGAGTTTCATACGTAAACCAGCTTTTGACAACTCAGCCAGTCATTTGGACACAGGAAAACACAACAGCTGGATGTGAGTATTTGAAGAGGTATGGTATAAAGAGGCACGATTCAGTAAACCCTCGAGCTTATCAGCCACAGGAAACTCAACTTGATCAAAATAGGAGAGAGGCACGGTCATAATGAATCTAGACAAAGCTACGGGCAGATTCAAAGACCCACAATTGATTACTCGAACATTATGTAACCATACCTCAATTACCGTTATCTGTTGTAACGCCTCATTAATGTCATAATTAGTCTTTAATGAGCAACCATAGCAAGAGTTGTACGTTATAGGAATCTCCTATATAAGGAAGGGGAATACAACTTGTAAAGGCATCTGATTCTCGAATATAATTGACTTCGCTTTTCTATATTTCTGCAATATTGCCTGTTATTCATTTTTCTCCATTTCCTTGATTATCAGTAACCCATGTTCATCTTAAAAATAAGCTTTAGTCAAAGGGTCTAATTCTTTGGTTAAACAAATTGGTTCCGCTACCGGGAATCTGACAATCTTTGTTTGCTTTTCAAGTGATATCCTCTGAACTATGTCAAACTCCAACGACACCAACCAGCAAAGGAGTGGAACCCCAGTTCCATCGCCTTCAGGAACCCCACGTGGTTCAAGGGAACAATCCCCAGAAAGATCCAATAACAACAATGGTGATAATGATCAAACTGTGGAACAAGATCGTGTAAAGCAAATGATTGCTGAGTATGTGAGCCAAGCTTTGCAAGAATTTGCGAGAGGGTTACCGGCAGCGTTACCTACACCGCCGACGCCACCCCCCAATAACACCATCACCATGGAAAATCCTCAATCTGGGTTGGCAAACTCAGGAAGAGGAGATACTCCTAATGAATCTCTCGAAACGAGACCAGGTATATCTAATAACTCAGAATTACAAAATTTACTGCTAACCATGCAGAAACAGATGAAGGAGCAGAACGATCGCATCGAACAAATTCCTGGAGTACCACCTATCATCAAAGGCATTGATGTTGATAGATATTCTCAACAACCTTGGAAGCCAAGTGCGGCACCCTTGCCTATACCCAAGAAGTTTAAAATACCTGACGTTCCCAAATATGATAGAACAACTGACCCACGTGACCATGTGACTGATTTCACTACTGGGGTAAAAGGCAACGACTTAACAAAACAAGAGATTGAATCAGTCCTTGTCAAAAAATTTGGGGAAACACTTACCAAAGGGGCCCTAACCTGGTATTCTCTTCTCCCTGAAAATTCTATTGACTCTTTTGCTGAGCTTGCAGATTCGTTTATAAAAGTACACTCTGGTGCACAAGAAGTTGAGAAGAGAATGGAAGACATATTCAAAATAAAACAAGGAGACACAGAACTACTCCGTGAGTTTGTAGATTGGTTTCAACGAGAAAGAATACAGTTACCCAGAGTACCTGATAATTGGGCAGCCATGGCATTTGCAAGCAACCTAAACGATAAAAGCATAGAAGCTACGAGACGACTTAAGGAAAGTCTAAGAGAATTCCCCGCTACAACATGGAACGATGATATAACAGGTACANCAATATTAAGGAACATGGGAGACAAGGTTAAGTGGCCCAAAGATATGCGGTCAAATCCAAGTAGAAGGAACCCAGATCACTGGTCTGAATTCCACAACGATCATAGGCACAAAACTGCGGATTGCAGATTTTTACAAGGTGAAGTAGAAAATTTATAGAAACAGGGCTATTTAACAGAATTGTTTAGTGATAAAGGTAAACAGGCATGTATGAGGAACAGACAGGAGTCCCTAAAGACTCCTTCTCCAAAACGAACCGTCAACATGATACACGGAGGTGAAGAAGTAAATGGAGTGATCTGAAAAACAACCACAAAGTTCACAATTACACATGGGAAACGGGATCGTGAAAATATTGAAGAAGACGATATAACCTTCGATGATGCAGATATCAGCGGATTAATGCTTTCGCACAACGATGATATGGTAATATCTTTACTTATTCATGACACTAACGCNTAAGGGGGTGATCAAAAGTACCAGGTTCCAAGTCATCGATACTGACATGGCTTATACGTGATCGTGGGAAGGCCATGGATCCACGACATGAAAGCAATACCCTCCACGTTGCATCAGGTAATTAAATTCACCTCTGAATGAGGGATTCAACAAATCAAAGGCGATCAGCAGACCGCAAGAAATATAAACTTTGTGATACACTACAACAAGAAAATAGAGGTGGAAGAATTACGAGATAAGGAAATCTCCCAAGCAGGTAATGCCGCCCAAACAGGCATGGAAGAAATTACTATCCAAATAGGTACGGAAGGTGTTATTGCTGAAACAGGTACAAAAGAAAATATTTACGAGAAGGAGAATCAAGTTACCACGGAAGATGTACTATACCACACAGATGCAGATTCCAGACCGAATATCATTCGTGAACCGGAGGAAGATGAGCACATCAAAACAACTACGAAGGAGCTCGAAGCTGTTCCATTATCTGAACAAAAGCCTGAGCGGAAAGTCTATATAGGGACAAGGCTAGGCCCTGCTCGAAGAGGTAAGTTAATTGATTATTTAAAGGCTAATACAGACTGCTTTGCGTGGTCTCACTCAGATATGAAAGGCATCCCACCAGAAGTGATAACTCATAAACTAAATGAAGATCTATCATTCGTACCTGTTAAGCAGAAGAAAAGAAATCAAGGACCATTCAAGAACCAAGTGATCGACGAAGAGGTACAGAAACTCTTGAAGATTGGTTCGATATGAGAGGTAACGTACCCTAACAGGCTAGCAAACACCGTGGTAGTACATAAAAAGAATGGCAAGTGGAGAGTATGGGTAGATTATACTGACTTAAATAAAGCATGCCCCAAAGATTCATTCCCATTGCCACATATAGATCAAATGATTGATGTCACAGCAGGTCATGAATATTGAGCTTCTTATATGCATATTCTGGTTATAATCAGATTAAAATGAATCCCTCAGATGAGGAAAAAACTTCCTTCATTACAAACAGGGGGACTTACTGTTATAAAGTTATGCCTTTTGGCTTAAAAAATGCTGGAGCCACCTATCAAAGGTTAGTGACTAAAATGTTCCAAGAACATCTTGGAAAGACGATGGAAGTCTATATTGATGATATGTTGGTAAAATCAACACAAGCACAAGACCATTTCCAGCATCTCTCTACTGCTTTTGATATTTTATGCAGGTTTTGGAGTGCAATCAGGTAAATTTTTGGGTTTCCTTGTATCGAACATCGAAATGGAGGTAAATCCCGCTCAAATTAAAGTTATAGAGGAAATACATGATATTTTAACAAATAAAAAGGAAGTTCAAAGACTAACAAGGAGAATAGCAGCTTTGGGTAGGTTTATTTCTAAATCTTCCGAAAAAAGTTTTAAATTCTTCTCAGTTCTCAAAAAGCAGAATCAGTTCAAATGGACTGAAGAATGTCAGCAAGCCTTCAAAAATCTGAAGATTCACCTATCGAAACCGCCATTGCTTTCAAAGCCAAAAGAAGGGGAAAGATTGTACATCTACCTGGCTATCTCAAAAATTGCTGTAAGTGCAGTACTGGTAAGAGAAGAAAAAGGTAAACAATCACCCATCTATTATGTAAGTAAAACTTTTCTAGATGTTGAGACTAGATATCCACATCTGGAAAAGTTAGCCTTAACTTTAATAATGGCATCTTGAAAATTACGACCATATTGCAATGCCACCCAATCACCGTTGTGACCTTATATCCTTTAAGAAATATTCTGCATAAACAGGAATTGTCAGGAAGATTAGTCAAGTGGGCCATAGAATTAAGTGAGCATGAAATAATCGATCAGCCTAGGACTGCAATTAAGTCTCAAATACTAGCTGATTTTGTTGCTAACTTTAGTAATAGCATTGTACATGAAGTAGAAAAAGAGTTACAACTCTTTAACGGTGCTAATCCAGGCCTATGGACCTTGTTCACCGATGGTTCTTCAAATATAAAAGGTGCCGGCTTAGGCATAGTCTTAATATCACCCATGGGTGAAAAGACACGGCAAGCTATCAAGTGTTATCCTATAACTAACAATGAAGCAGAGTACGAAGCTGTTATTGCAGGGCTTGAACTCGCACGGGAACTCTCAATCGAGCAAATTGTGATCAACAGCGACTCCCAATTGGTAGTAAATCAGATACAGGGGACTTACATCGCTCGAAAGACTAGAATGCAACAGTATTTTGAAAAAGCACGAGAGCTTGTGAGACAATTCAAAACATGGAAGGTAGTGCAAATACCTAGAGAGGAAAATGCAGAAGCAGATGCATTGCTAACCTCGCAGCAATCACGGAAGTAACGAACAAAGACGATGCAATTGTCGTTCAACTATTTTCATTCAATAATAAACCAGGTCAGGAATGAGGTAACTTTCAATAACTTAACCTGGGACTGGAGAAACGAAATTCTTAATTTTTTTGCAGAATGGCACCGTACCTGAAGATAGGAAAGTAGCTCAAGCACTTTGCCGCAAAGTTGCGCGGTACTGCCTTATTCGCAACTCGCTTTATTGCAAGATGTTCGGAGGACCCTTAGCTAAATGCCTCGGACATAACCAAACAAAATTTGTGATGAAAGAAGTCCACGAAGGACACTGTGGAAATCACTCAGGGGCGAGATCCTTAGTGAAAACACTAATCAGAGATGGATACTATTGGCCTAAGATGGAAGATCCGAGAACTTCATATCCAAATGTGACTNAGGTTTGCCAATAACATGCATCGACCAGCGGAATTATTGCATCCAATAATATCCCCATGGCCTTTCATGAAATGGGGTATGGACATAGTGGGACCTCTTCCCACAGCTAAAAGACATGTACGGTTTTTACTCGTGCTAACCGACTATTTTACAAAATGGGTAGAGGCAGAAGCGTTCAAACAAGCGCGAGAAAAGGAAGTTAAAAGCTTCTTATGGCGAAACATAATATGCCTCTTTGGAATAACAAAGGAAATCATGTGCGATAATGGCCCACAATTCATAGGCTCGCAAATCACAGAATTCTTCGAAAGTTGGCAAATCAAGCGGATCACTTCAACGCCGTACCACCCCGTGGCTAAGGGTCAAGCTGAGTCAACGAATAATGTCATCATCAACAATCTAAAGAAGCGACTGGATAAAGCCAAAGGATACTAGCCTGATGAGTTACAGCGGTACTATGGGCATACCGAACAACTTCAAAAATAACCATGCGAGAAAATATGTTCGCACTTGTTTATGGCTCAGAAGCCTTAATACCTGTGGAGATTGGAAAACCAAGCATAAGGTTCTAAACAGCCATGGAGGGAGAAAACGACGACGAATTGAGGACCAACCTGGACCTACTCGAACCACGGAGAGAAGCAACATTGATACTGATGGCAGCTCAAAAACAAATCATAGGGCGTTATTACAACCGTAAAGCTCATCTCAGGTACTTCAAGATTGGAGACTTCGTCCTAAAAAAAGTCTTTCAATCAATAAAAGAAGCAAGTGCAGGAAAGCTAAATCCAAACTGGGAAGGACCTTACAAAATCTGAGGCATAGGTGGGAAAGGCGCCTATGAGTTGGAAGCTATGGACGCCAGAGTTCTACCAACAAGATGGAACGCTATCCACCTAAAGAAGTATTACTTCTAAAGGAAAAGAATACCCCCCATCAGGTATCACATGTTCGATTTTATTTTGAACATTTAAAAAATTTACTAACTTTTTTAGATGATAGGCATAAAGCTAACCCATCACCAGATGATGATATTAGACCTGCAAAGACGCGAGGAAATAAAACAATTCCCGGTCTAGGGTTACACTTTCTGATGGACGTTTTAAAAGGGTTAAGCAGTCATCATCTAAAAAACTATATACCTTCGAGTCCGGAATGTTTTTCCTTTTCAGGAAAAGGACCACAAGGAAGGAATAATCAAGTGCTCGAGATTTCATTCTTCAAAGCTCAAACACTTGGGGGACTATACAGTATGGAAGGCTAAGACAAAGCAAAGAAGACTATCAGAAAGTCAAAAGCTCGAGCCTGAAGACCTATCTACCCCACGAGACAAGTGACACGAGGTAGAATAGAAAGAAATCAAAAGAGCCATCCAAATACAAAGCCTAATGCAAAAAGCAAAAACCTTCGAACATGTTCAGGTTGAAGGAAAAATATTAGTCACGAGAAAGAAATGTACATCTTTATACTTATTTAAAGTTGCTGTAACAAAAACAGTTAGGGGTAAAAGATCATCATCAATGTACTCATTCAAAAAATTGTTCTCAAATAAAACAGTTATGGATGAAAGATCTAAATCCTTGTATTTGTTCAAGAAACTGTTATCAAATAAAAACAGTTACGAATAAGAAAATATTTCCCTTGTACTTATTAGAAAACTATTTCCAAAACTGTTTTGCGGGTAAAACCCCCAATCTTTATAAAAACTGTTACTAGTAAAAAACAGTTGTTTCCTTGTATTAATATCGAAAAACTGTTACCTATGAAAAACAGTTACGAAATACAAGAGTATATCAAATCTGTTAAACAAAAACAGTTGCAAACATGAGTTTTAGACGATAACCAAACACATGTAAAATGTCATGGAAGTTCAAACAAAAAACTTTCCTTGGAAACATTCTTAAACATGTGTAAAATTCCTATCACTCTATTGCATTATCATGAAGTTGAGACGTCTTCTTCATGTCAATTATAAAGGGCCCTCTTCCATAAACTATGCCTATTACAAAAAGGCACATATTTAATATGACACCGTGCCTATTAAAAAAAAGTACGAGTAGTCTAAAGCGTTCCACATGCAAAACTCAGAGGTAAAACTCAAACCTCGAAAAATGAAGCATGCAAAAGACTTAAAGAGTGAAACAGAAACTCAACAAAAGTCGTACTAACTTTAATATATTAAAAGGGCTAAAACTAAGTATTAACTTATACTTAGCCGTATAAAAATTTTATATACATTATGGTGCCCCTAAGTTGTCATTTGGGGACTTTAAAGAAATCTAAATTTACCCCCGATGGGACTGGGGGTAACCACCAATGAACCGACTAAATTTCTTCAAGAGAGGGGTTGACTTCACTGGCAGAAGGAGCGGGAGCAACTAGAGATGAATAGGCATGAGCGGCTGGAATCTCACCATCAGGTGAAGAGAGTTTATGACCTTGTTGAGCCTTCTCCATGGCTTCCTTAGTTTTAGTTATTTCAGCACTAAGTTCAAAACCCTCTTGACTCATTTCCATCAATGTGTCAAGGCGAGAATTCATGTACGCCCAGCTCACATAGACAACATCCACCTTTTCAAGATCTTCATAATCCTTTGCCCATACTTGAAGCTCAGCTCTCAATCCGTCCTTCTCCGCTTCTGCAGCTTCATGGGTGGCCCTTAACGGTACTATCGACTCCTCTAAAGTTTGAGCTTTATCTAAAGCCTTACGAAGGTCCTCTTGAGTACGAGTGAGTGATTGCACGAGCTCGCCTGAGTATTCCTCCTTCTGCTCCAACAAGTTTTTCAAGTCTCTAATCTCCTCCGAGGCACGGGACAGCTGCTCAGCGAATGAAGACTCCAGAGCAGTCTTGTCTTTATCAGCCTGACTGGAGGAAGCCTTCTCTACTGCCAGTTCTGCTACCATGAGTCTCATCTGCCGCTTCAAGGTACTCATTTCCTCTTCTAAAGCATCCATGTCAATCCTTAGGCTATCATACTATGCTTTCCAATTATCAGCATCGACCTGCAACTCTTTTGTCTCTTGGTCCGTATTTGAAATCCTCTTCATAAGCTCCTTGCCTATAAGGTTAATCTACAAGAAATAAACAGTCAGATATGGTAAATTTTATATACGAAAATGAAAGAAGATAACTTGCATCATACCTTCAATGAAGTATTCATGACCTCATTGGCCCATGTAAGAGCATCGTGGCTGGCTAGCTTGGCTTTCTCAGAGGGACCTATCAAAGGCTTGAGCCACACTTCGGGCTCACCCATTTTCTTGAAAAGATTCCCCTCAGCTGGAACCTCTATTACCACCTGCCGCATCTCTCTGCTGGAAGACCCTACGTCCCTAACGGAAGGCATAGAAGTAGGCAGAGATGAAACAACAACAGGCACGGAGGGTTGAGGAGCTGGAGAATCCACATGCAAAGCAGCAGGAACGGAGGGTTGAAGAGTCGAGGAAGTTACGGGCAAAGCAACATCAGAAGCTGAAATAGCCAAAGGAACAGACGAGACAACTTCTCTCAAAGAAGCAGGAAAGACAGCAGCCAAAGGGACATCGTCAGGAGCAAGGTCAACACCCTCATGAATATGGGAATGTGAAACATCATCAAGGACAAAGGGCTCAATCACAGACACAGAAGGCAAGGTTAAGGGTGTAAGCTCATCATCTGAAACCATCCGCCTTCTCCGTGGCCTGTGCACTAGAGCACCTTCTTCTTCTTCTTCTTCTATGGAACGAGACTCACCAATCTTCCTCTTCGAGGAAGATGAACCAACAATAATTTCTTGGGCCTGAGCAAAAACATCTTTGGGATAGATGAAGCAGACACCCCACGAGCGGAGAACCCTATTAAAAGGGAAAAAGTTAAACGATAAAGAAAGAAAAGACCCGAGTAAGGAAAGAAGCAAGAACAAGAGCTTCACTTACCGTGGGTATTTACATGCCAACCATACCTCCCAGCGAGGTACTTCCAAGATCTCTCTTCTAAAGGAGCAACGAACAATAATTTTTCTACCCAATCACGAATACCAAAGACATTCTCAACAGTATTCATGATTGCTGAGAGAAGAAGAAACAGATACGGTGTTAATAAAATATCTCAAGTCAAAACGAGAAAAAGTAAATAAATGTGAGTTAAAGCATACTCATGTGCACGATTCCACTTCTCAAGGAAGGGAATATTTTCTTCACCCACTAAACCAACAGTGGGTACAAAAATATACCGGAGGTACCAACCCTTATCCTTATCATCTCCAGGGGTTACCATCACTCTTTTGCTTCTAGCAGTCAGAGTAAGAACCCCTTCACGAAATAAGGTAGGAGAGTAGAGATGAATAAGATGGTTGAAAGTAAAAGGAACTGAGGCTAAAGAAGCCAAACTCCTGAGACATGCGACAACTCGCCACACAATCGGACCAACTTGTCCTAAGCAGATATTGAAAAAACGGCAGAACTCAATTATGACTGGGTCAATAGGGGGCCTAAACCCTAGAGTGAAAGGGTACGTATAAACAAAAGAATATCCCGTCTTGTAAGACGTTATTCTTTGATTACTTTTCGTAATATAGACAGGGAAGTCAGACCTCCAAAAGCACTCCCTACGAACAAGGGAAATTTGACCCTCAGTTATAATGGTTGAATATCTTTCGACACTTTCAAGCGAAGAAGATTGGTCTACAAGAACTTGACTATCCCTAGCAAAAGCAAACTCAACAGGGATAATTTCATCGACTCCGGGTTCACGAAGGCGTTCGCCTCTACCTCTAGACAAAGACCGAGAAACCCTAAACCTTGGAGAAACTAGAGATCTAGTGGAAGGAGAAGGACCTATCTAAGAAGAAGAGGAGCCCTTCGAAGGAGGGGATCCTAGACTTCTAAGTCTACCAACCCTCCGAATCCTGGTCGGAGCAGAAGATGGCGTTAAACTTTCAATATCTATTACTCTCTGAGGTTGGTTTGAAGAAGACATGTTTACAAAGGCAAGAAGAAAGTTCTTTACAAAAGACATAGAAAAGTGTTTCGTGGAAGCAAATAAAAGAAGAAAGGTATTTATACTTGAGGACAACCGTCAAAAATGGGGAAAAAAAAGAAAAATAATGATGAAAAGTCATAATTGAAGATATCACTTCGGGACTGGCACAGTCGCAAAAAGCCCTAAAAGGTGCCGAGTAAATGCAGAATCAATCCGAAAAAGACACGTGGTATGAGAATTAAATGGAGGTGACAAACGACGCCTATGGTGCAGAGAAGGATACAATGATTCGAGGAAAAACTACGGAAAAATATTCCCACCATAAATGAATATCTACTTACCAAATATTAATCGTTAAATATATGGTAAGTGGGGGGACTATCTATATTGGTAAAAAAGAGTTTCAAACGCAAGTCAGCTTTTGACAACTCAGCCAGTCACGTGGACATAGGAAAACACGACAGCTGGATGTGATTCTTTGAAGAGGTACGGTACAAAGAGGCACGGTTCAGTAAACTCTCGAGCTTATCAGCCACGGGAAACTCAACTTGATCAAAACAGGAGAGACGCACTGTCAGAATGAATCTAGACAAAGCTACGGGCAGATTCAAAGACCCACAATTCATTACTCGAACGTTATGTAACCGTACCCCAATTACCATTATCCTTTGTAACGCCTCATTAATGTCATAATTAGTCATTAATAAGCAACCATAGCAAGAGTTGTACGTTATAGGAATCTCCTATATAAGGGAGGGAAATACAGCTTGTAAAGGCATCTGATTCTCGAATATAATTGACTTTGCTTTTTTATATTTCTGCAATATTGTCTGTTATTCATTTTTCTCCATTTTCTTGATTATCAATAACTCGTGTTCATCTTAAAAATAAGCTTTAGTCAAAGGGTCTAATTCTTTGGTTAAACAAGCCAGGGGCATAAGATTAACGTTGGCCCCCAAATCAAAGAGTGCCTTGGCAAAGGTAAAGTTACCAATGGTGCAGGGAATTGTGAAACTCCATGGGTCTGGCAATTTTTTAGCAACTGGTCTAGTCACCACAGCACTGCAGGTCTGAGTTAGAGTCACTGTGGCCAAGTCTTGGAAGTCGAATTTTTGAGACATCAAGTCCTTCATCATTTTTGCATAACTAGGAATCTCCTTCAAAGCATCAATCAATGGAATATTTACCTGAATCTGTTTCAACATTTCCAAGAACTTCTTGTATTTCTCATCTTTCTGGTACTTAGCCAGCCTTTGTAGGAATGGTGCTGAAGGTCTCTTCTTCCCAATGATTTGGGTTTTCTCTTTGTCAGACACTACCTCTACTACCGGCTCATGGGCTGTCTGAGCTTCTTTCTTAGCCTCAATCTATGTGTTGGTTTTTTTTTGGGTAGGCTGCACTGTCACCTCTATCAATCTTGTTGAATCATCTAGCTCAATGGGCACTGGTACAAGTGTCTCAGCCTGTCCGCTTTCTCGAGCCCTCTCTTGCTCCAAGTCTAGGTCTCTGCCGTTATGTAAACCTACTGCCATTAGCTGCTTTGGGCCCTGGTCTTTTGGATTTACCTGAGTGTCGGCAGGTAATGTCCCGTGAGGACGATTATTCAATGACATCGAAATTTGACCCAATTGCACTTCAATGTTCTTTATGGTTGGCTCATGTGCATCTACTCTTTCGGTCACTTTTGCATTTGACCCAATAACCTGCGGCATCATTGCCTCGAGTTTAGAAAACCCATCTTCATGTCTCCCATCATGTTGCTGCTAAGGAGGATGATAACCCTGCTGTTGATTTTGGTTGTTGTACCCCAGTGGCCTTTGGTAGAGCGCCACATTACCGTGAGGTCGCATGGCTCCCATACTTCCATTGTTGTGCTGCGGCTGGACTGGCCTGTATGGTTGATTCTGTTGGCCCCAATTCTGACCACCCTGTCTCTGGCCCCCATAATTAGACATATAAATCATGTTCTCAGGGTAGTGATGGTGATCGCTTTCAGCATTCCACTTGCTACCAATTGACTGACTAATGCAGATGTGCATAAGCCCCCATTGGTTATATCTACAATGTGCACATGCTACTTTTGCCCTGACTCTTCCACCTTTTTGGTAAGTATGCTCATTTGTGTCATTAAGGTCGCCATATTTTCAGCAAGAGTGTTGGCTAGATCTAAGGCCACTGAATGAACTATTGGAGTGATGGGTGAATTCCTGGTTGTCCACCCCGAATTCTGTGCCATCTTTTCAAGCAGGATCTGGCTTTCTCTCCATGATTTTTTCAAGAATGCTCCACCAGCTGAAGCGCCAACATTAGCCTTCACGCTATCTGCTAGACCTATGTAAAACCGCTGCCCCAACATCTGCTCTGGAATACCGTGGTGCGGACATATAACCAACATTCCTTTGAATCTTTCCCATATTTCTTGTAATGTTTCCGTTGGTTTCTGTCTGAAGCTCAAAATTTCATCAATTTGCTGAGCAGTCTTGTTGGGTGGATGAAACTTGTTCACAAATTGTTTGACTAACTCCTCCCATGTATTGATGGAATTGATAGGGAGTGAATTTAGCCAAGTCTGGGCTACTCCTGTCACTGAGAATGGAAACAACAACAACTTTATTGCTTTCTGAGTCACATTGGGCTGTATTTGAGTTTTGCAGATTAACAGGAAATTCTTCAAGTGTTGTTGATGATCTTCAATGTATGACCCCGAGAATAGTCCCTTGTTTTTCAACAAGTGCAACATGTTGTTTGTGATTTGAAAAGATTCGGCCTATATCTACGGGACTACTATCGCTGTGGCCAAATTCTGTGCTGTGGGTTGTTCCCAGTCATATAGGGCAGCCTCTGGCTGCGCAGCTGGGTCTACCATGTTATCCCCATTATTGTTTATGTTGTTCACCAGCTCTGCCATGTTTGGTTTAGGTTGTTCAGTTGATTGTTGTTGTTTGCTTTTCCGGTTGGCCCGATTCAAGGCCTTGAAAACTTTCTCGGTATCTAATAATGCTTCAAACACTTCACCAGTTCTCGATGAGTTTCTAGGCATGCACCTGTACAACCAAGTTAGCAAACGTTAAAATTTCATTTTACGTATTGAAAAGGAAGAAAATTGATTACACTAAGAATTTTTGTATTTCTTTCAACTGTAATTGATAACACCGTTAATTCCCCGGCAACGGCGCCAAAATTTGATCACGCCCAACTATGCCTTATAAAAAGGACTAAGCAGTCGTTGCAAATAAAATCCGGGTATTTAGCCCAAAGTCGAATCCCACAGGGAATTAACCTATCAATTACTTTTGCCAAACTCACTAAATTCTCCGTAATCAACTTCCCAGATGTTTTGAATAACAATTGGTGATATTTCTACTAACTATGACTGAATAAGATCAATCAAACTAAGAGCTAACTAAGACTGAGTTCTAAACAAATAAGAGAAGGGTCTAAGGTTGTGATTTCCCCTATTGATGGACTCCCTTCTTGCTATGTGTCATATAGATTTTCCTAATCTTCTGTATTGATCATGAGCACTCTTATTGACGTAACTCTCTCCCAAGTAATTACGATAATTTACTAGACGCACTCTCCCGAGTTATACTAGTTGGCTTTTATTACAGCTCACTTAGATCGCACCCAAGGTTTCGTTATCCCTAATCCCACCTTTAAACCCTCGATTATTGATTCCTCATATAATTTGGGAGTGGTGATGTTCAACAACTACCTAAATATGCACTCTCTCCCGAGTAATACATACTAAATAGGCACAGTTAATTGAGGGCCCTTCAATTAACTACAACAAGAACGTAGTGAACAAATAGAGATTAAACTGCGCAAACTATATTAACACAACAAGAAGTTCATCCTTCAACAGGTTCCATCAAAATCCTAGACTAAATAAATTAGCTACTCATAATTGTGTTCATAATAACAACAGCAAAATTCATCATGAATGATAAAAACAAAAGGAAGAAAGGTAGAACTCGATGCCGAATTACCCTGCTTGCCTCTTGCCTCTCCTTGCCTTGAACAAAACTAATAAAACCTTGATATCCTCTCTTTTGGACGAGCTGGACCTTTTATAGGTTAAGTGGAATTTCCCCCAAACTTCCAAGTTTACACCTGAAGTTACTGCGTACTTGGACGGACTAGCGCGGTCGCGCTTGAACCGCGCTAGTGGCCGCGCTAAATGCCATATACATTGTCTCGTTTCTTCTGGACTAGCGTGGCCGCGCTAATGACCGCGCTACTGGCCACGCTAATAGCACTTTAGTCTGCCCTGTTTCTCCTGCTCTAGCGTGGCCGTGCTAAGGCCACGCTTGGCCCACGCTAGAGCGGGTCAGCTATTTTTCTCGTTTTCTCTTCCTTCTTTCACACGTACTCAACTCCTAGGGGCTTTCCTTGCTTTAATTTAGCTCCAAACACTGTCCTATGTCCTCATAAGCATGACTTGCTCCTGCAAAACATAAAATCCACAATTAGAGCCATTTAATAGTCATTTAACCTTCCTAGAACAGTGAATCATAGTAAAGTTGGGGTATAAATAATCGCTAAACTACATGAATCTAGCCTATTATCAACCACCCTCAACCTAATTATGTTGGCCGAGCTACCTGGTTCCTCGAGCACACGTTTAATTTGAAATTTATTCAAAATAAAAGAAATTACCAGGGCATCATTGTGAGGTTGAGACAAGGTCTCGATGTTCTATTCGCTGAACGAAAGAGCGTCTTCAAGTATGTAGCTCCGAGTTTGCTTTTCTCTGGTGATGGATACTTTTGTTTTCTTGAAAATGGGTCCATGAGGGATGTTGAATCCACCAATAATCATGTGGATGACGTGCCTGGTTCTTCTGTTTCATTTTTTCTGTTTGCCTCTCTTTCCCGAAATTGGTTTTTAGCTCTGTCGCTGAGGAACTCTCGAAGGTGCCCTTTGCTAATCAGTTGGGCTACCTCTTCTCAGAGCTGTCTGCAATCCTCAGTCCTATGACCGTGGGTATCGTGATATTCATATATCAAGTTAGGGTTCCTTTGTGAAGGATCTGATAGTACGGGTTTTGGCCATCTGGTGTCCTTGATTTTACTTATGGCTAATACGATATCTGAATCGTCGATGTTGAAGTTGTATTCAGATAGCCGGGGTGCCTCTACCTGCCCTGCGTGCCTTTCTCTGCTTGGCCTCGGTTCTCTTTCTAGGATCCTCAATTCCTTTTCTAAGAACCTGCTGGGATACACCGAGCCCGAGGGGTCTTCCAATTGGTCGTCCTCGACCCTGATCTTCAATTGATACCTATTGTGTACATCCGCCCAAACTATGGCGGGATACTCGATTAAGTTTTGCTTCAGCTGTTTTGAAGCTATCGAGCTTCGTTCTTCAAGCCCTGAGTGAAAGCTTGTACTACCCAATTGTCGGAGACTGAAAGTAATTATATCCGCTCCAGTTGGAAGCGGGATACGAACTCCCTTAACATCTCATTCTCTCTTTGTTTGATTTTGAAGAAATTAGAATTCCTCGTAGTGACTTTGATGGCACCAGCATGTGCCTTTACAAAAGAGTCTGCCATCATGGAAAATGAATCTATCGAGTTCGGGGGCAGGTTATGATACCACATCATGGCCCCTTTGGATAGTGTTTCTCCAAAAATTTTCAATAAGAGGGATTCGTCATCTCTTAGATCGTTCCCTTTCACAGCACAAGTGTAAGCAATAATGTGCTCATTGGGGTCCGAGGTCCCGTTGTACTTCGGGAGATCGGGTATTTTGAATTTCTTCGGGATAGGCTTCGGAGCCGCACTTGATGGAAATGGATTTTGCACGAACTTTTTTGAATCTACACTCTTCAGAATCGGAGGTGCGCTTAGGATTTGATTAACCCTCGAGTTATAGGTTTCCACCTTTTGGTCGTTAGCTTCTATCCTCTTTTCGCCTGAATCGATCCTCTTTGCGAGGTCCTTGAGCATCTTCATAATAGCGGGGTCGGCTGCTGACCCATTATTTCTCGACCTTTCTGGTGCTTGTTCAACTCGAGGGGTTGTTTCTGGTGGTGCCGTGATTGGAGTTCTCTGATGGATTTGTAGCTGAGCAATAGCCACCTGCTGTGCTTGCAACATCTCAAAAATAACGTGAAGGCTAACCTCCCTTTCCTTTTGAACAGGGGCTCTATGTGCTTCATGTTGGTCTCCATCGTGCACACTCTCGTCCGTGTGAGAGCTTACATCGACATGTTGAGCATTGCGTGAGCCTTCATCGACGGGGATTGCACTGGTGCCCCCTCAGGGTTTTGGGGGTGGTACACCGGCACCTGAAGCAGTTGTGCTTTTCTCTCCATGATCCTCAGGTCCGTTGTTTTCATGTGCATTCACTGAGTTAGACATTTTCTGACCTGAAATTGAAGATTCTTGGACAAGAAAAAGTGTAAAGAACAAATTGTGTTTTTAGAAAGCCAACACTAAAATAATCACTATTATCTTTAGCCTCACAGTTGGCGTCAAATTATTTATCGAGAAAATGCTAATTATAATTATATTTGATTTTGTGGTTCTAAAAATATGTGATATATTTTAATACTAATTGTTTAGGCAATAGATGCTAAGTGAGGAGTAAGAAAGTGAGATAAGAGCAAAGGATAATGAGATTATGCAAACCGAGCGGGCGAGAGACGGGGCCTCGAGCTTGGCCGAAATAGGGCTTAACAGAAAGCGGTCGATGAGGATATAATAATATTGAAGGCCTAGAAGATGGCCTCTTTGTGATCAATGATGGACAAATGAAGAACAATTTAAAGAACACAATAAATGACAGGTAATAAATCAATGGAACAATTGTAAATAATGTTTGAGTTAGAGAGCAGATAATGTTCTTGTTCTTGTATTGAATATCATCCCCTTTACAAAATAACAAGGATCCCCTTTATATAAGAGGGGGAAACCCAACATAGTACATGTGCAATTAATACAAAGAGAGATGGCTGGTACAACCATTTAATGCCACGGTACGGGTTTGTACTATTTTGCGTGCTTGGTCAGCTTTATCCACGTGCCTCTTGGGAATTTCTCGCTTTTCCGTGTTGGTCTTTGATTTGCACTGCCCCGAGGTCGAAGATCCTCGACATGCCTCCTCCATGCCACAACTCGAGCTACTCCCAGCCTTCTGAGTGTCGTAATGATCATAAAATCGGGCTCTCTGATTTTAGCCGTATACAAATGTAATGGGTTTAATGCCTAAACCCTTAAAAGTTGAACCTACATAATTTAAATCCTGAATCTGCCTTTGTTTTTCCTAGCCGGTATACATAGATTATATACATATCATATATAAATTATGCATATATTATACAACAACAACTTAACTAAAACGGTTGGATAGACGACTATTTAAGTTAATTCTCCTGGCCATAGTTACTTCACAATGGCCGCTGAAAGTGATAATTTGAAGGCAAAGTCCTAGACATTTTTCCAGGAAGAATTCTTCAAGGCTAAAGAAATTAAGAGGAGGAAATCGAGAAGGTTATATATATTGAATTGCGTGGATTTGCATTACTTGAACGTTTAAACTATTTGAATTTTGACATTTTTATTTTTCTGTAATATTTATGTAACACGCCCTCTTTACTTTTAAGATTAATGTATTTCTCTTGCGCCAAGTATGTGAAAATATTGTATTGATGTATGGCATGATAGACTAATCATCCAACTACTTTTGTGGTTTAAAATACTGTGTGTCTCTCATTTAATAGTTTAATTAAGTACTTGCAAAGAGTGGTCTGGCGATCAATATATGTAAATATTATGCTCCAATATTTGAAATTTAAATATGATTTGAGAAGTTTATAAAGTGACATCGTACCCAAGGGTGTGTTTGGTTGCCAATGAAGTTGGTTGAGAACCATGCAAAAATACCGAGTGATCAAAACGCAAGCTAGTCCGGACATCACAATTATTTGAAAAAGTATTTCAAATAAAAAAAGTATTTCAACTCACAAATAGTTAATTTTGATACTTTTTCAAGTGAAGATTATGTCCAAACATTCGTAAATTAACTAATTTTATTCAAATAATTATTTTTTAACATCAACCAAATATTATCCAAGTTAAGAGGGGTTAAAACTAATACTTAGTAAAATTGCATGGGGTGCTCTATTTGGTCGCCCTTTTTAAACTTATACCTGTTTCATTCTTTTGTTTGCATTCGTACCCATTTTTTTGTTAAAAGTATTTAAAAAAGATGCTTTTGCCCTTCTCTAATAAAAGGTAGACTGCAGGACAAAACTTCAGCATGTTTTGATGTGAAATTTTAGCAAATGAACTAAATAACTTCAACATGCATTAGAAAAAACTCATCAGAAAATTACATACTGCAAGACAAAAACTTAAGCATGTTTAGTCTGAAGTTCTAGCAAATGAACTAAAAAACTTCAGTTTGTTTAGACAAAAGCTTCGAATAAAACTCATGACAAAACTGTAGACTGCAGGACAAAACTTCGGCATGTTTTGGTGTGAAGTTTTAGCAAATGAATTAAATAACTTCAGCATGCATTACCAAAAACTTATTAAAAAATTACATACTGCAAGACAAAAATTTAAGTGTGTTTAGTCTGAATTTAGCAAATGAACAAAAAATTTAAGCATGTTTAATCTAAAGTTTTAGCAAATGAACTAAATAACATCAGCATGCATTAGCAAGAACTCATTAGAAAATTACATACTGCAAGAAAAAAACTTAAGCATGTTTAGTCTGAAGTTTTAGCAAATGAACTAAAAAACTTAAGCATGTTTAGTCTGAAGTTTTCGCAAATGAGCTAAATAACATCAGCATGCATTAGCAAAAACTCATAAGAAAATTACATACTGCAAGAAAAAAACTTAAGCATGTTTAGTTTGAAGTTTTAGCAAATGAACTAAAAAACTTAAGCATGTTTAGTCTGAAGTTTTCGCAAATGAGCTAAATAACATCAGCATGCATTAACAAAAACTCATAAGAAAATTACATACTGCAAGAAAAAAACTTAAGCATGTTTAGTTTGAAGTTTTAGCAAATGAACTAAAAAACTTAAGCATGTTTAGTTTGAAATTTTCGCAAGTAAACTAAAAAACTTAAGCATGTTTAGTCTGAAATTTTAGCAAATGAACTAGATAACTTCAGCATGTTTAGACTGAAGTTTCGGATAAAACTCATGACAAAACTGTAAATTGCAGAATAAATAACTTCAGCATGCATTAGCATGAAGTTTAAGCTTCAATGTGTAGCATGAAGTTTTAGCTTCAACATGAAACAACTTCATGCTACAAGGTGAAACAACTTGTAGATCTTTTTAGCTTGAAGTTTTAGCTTCAAGGTGAAACAACTTCATGCAAGTGTGATTTTGAAGATGAATCTAGACAAGTTTCTGTTTTTTTTATAAAGCTGGTAGATCTTTTTTCACGAATGAGGTTGCAGATCACGCGATTAATGTATGATGCATGTTTTATATCTTTTGTCAGATGTGTAATTGTCATATTATTATGGATTTTAATCTGCTGTCTACCAAATCAATAATATTTAAAAATAAGGCATGGGTTAAAAGGTGACACAAATATAGGGTACGACTGCAAACCCCCAAGGTAATATAATCAAAAGTGATGGATTAAATTGACTTCTTAAAATATTTCAGGGACTTGTGGTTCATTTCTCTCTTTTGGAAGAGAAAACAGGCCCATAACCCGAATAGTTCTAGAAGTCACCGATTCAGCCATTGCGTGAACTGAAGCTTTTTCGAGAAAGGAAGAGAGATGGGAGGTGGACATGGACATGGCGTGACTTACAAAGGAATTACTATTCATCAACCTAAGCGTTGGCATAGTGTCACCGGAAAGGGCTTGTGTGCCGTCATGTGGTAATTTCCCCAAACCCTAGCTCAATTCCTCTTTTCATTTCATTTCCTCTTCTCGACTGAATTTACGAGCTATGAATTTGATATTGTAGTGTTTTTGGATCATAGATCTATGAATTAGATTAGACTGCTTGGAATTGAAATTGGGGAACCTTATGGAATGGGATAAAAATGAGTAGTAGGTTTTTACCTTAGATACATACGATTTCTCGTTGTTGAAATGAAATGGATATAAAGGATTTATTTAGCTGGCGCCAACCAGTTTGAGATTGGGGTGTAGTTAGATTGGTTGATTGATGTTTGATTTTGTTGTTAATCAATCTGATTTCTGTTTGGTATCTGAGTTAAAATTGAATCTTTCTTTTTTGGGTTTATTGTTCTTCTCTGTATCGAAGTATATATGTTGAAATGCATAGCAATATGTGTTGATGTTTTTTTTTTTGGTTGACATTTTGGGGTTTGATTGGATAAGATATGATGTTGCTTGTTTTGCATTTATGTGCTATTGAGTGAAAAATCTGGCTTGTTCTTTAATCATCTCTTGCTTCCTTTATGTGGGTGAAATTGTAATTTAGCTCCCAAGGTTTGAGATAATGGCATATTGGGTTGCTTTTCAAAGTAAAGAAAATGTCGGTTTTATCAGGTCAAGGGGCATGAGTTATAAGAAAAACTAGATTATAGCTTAAAGTTATTTGCTTTGAAGTATTACAAGTTGCTATCACAAGGACGAGTGAGGCGTGATTCGGTTCAGAGTGTAGTTTACATGTTCTACTTGTCAAAAAAAGAGTATAGTTTACTGTGTTAATTATAGGTTTCATGCCCCCTTTATCTTCTCCCTGGTCTGATTTATGCCCAATTTTAATTCGTCAAATTGTTTATGTTCTAAAATTGAACCCTGGGATATTACATAACTCTATAAACAAAACTGTCTTCAATTATAGTGATGGTATTGCGAGAGAAGTCGCTCTACATATCCAAACTCGGCTAGTTCTGAAGAAAAATTATATTCTATCTAATTTTTTTTCTTGATCATGCATGATTAAGAAATGCAGTGCACGATGAAGTGATTACCTCGTTTTCTTATATAAAATACATGTCTAAAAGGAAAATTTGTATTTTAAAATGTGTTTTTTTTCAGTGTTGAGGATGACATTTACTCTGAACGAAGTTCAACTGATTTATCTATTGTGCTTAGCTCCAAGTGGTTAAGACCTGTTAAATGTATTAAACTTAAGACAATTACAAGGCTCGTATAGTGAGTGCATATGTTTAGCATTATATTGTCTGTAATGTGGCACGCATATATGTACGTAAGTAGCATTGAGCATAAATCTTCCTCATGAAAAAGTGCCTGGGAAAAAAGGATCAATTACAATACAACAATAACAATAACATCCCAAGCTAGTTAGGGTCGGCTATATGAATACTCTATCCATTTCTCTATTGATCCAAAAAAAAAAAAAACTCTCCGTTTTGCTTCATTTGGACAACCTGTATTCTGAGTGTCTATTGAATTGACACTTTTTCATGAGTTGGATATTGAAGTGATGTTGTCTCTACATGGCCATGTAATGAACTTGGAATTATATCGAAGTGATATTGTTCGCTATTCCAGCTTGTGTTCAGTGGGCTTTAAAGATGGAAAAGAATTGAAGAGTCCTCGAGGGGATAGCTCTGCCTATACGTAGACTGAATTTTATATGCTTACAGAAGTTAGCTTTTTGTTGTAAACAAAAATATATATGAGACAGATAATATGATTGGTTTTGTAAGTACTCTATATGCTTAGCATGTTTGCTGTGCATTTGTATATCAGTACTTCCTGTGTGCTGTTTTGTAGTAATGAAATATTTATCTTACCTGTCAAAAGAAAAAGGTTCATCAACAATGGACTATTTTCTCGCTGGCCTTCAACCTACTGCAACCCTCCTTTGAGGGGTTGAGATTGGCAATATGGCCAAGTTCACCCCATGCGGAGTTGTACCAATTGCAATAAATAAATAAAAACAACGAACCCAATGTAATCCCACATGTGGGGTCCGGGGAAGGTAGCGTGTACGCAGACTTTAGTTCTACCTTGTGAAGGTAGAGAAGTTGTTTATGGTAGACCTTCAAAGGTTAAGAAACAGTGAATAGGAAGCAACCAATAATGACAACAAGAAGAAATGAACAAAAACACTACGTGTGATAACAAGGATCTAGAAATAAGAAAGAAATACAAGTATAGTACTAATACTGAAGGGGAGTCTTGGCGTAACTGTGCCGCCATGTGACCAAGAGGTCACGGGTTCGAGCCCTGGAAACAGCCTCTTGCAGAAATGCATGGTAAGACTGTGTACGATAGACCCTTGTGGTCCGGCCCTTCTCCGAACCCCGTGCATAGCGGGAGCTTAGTGCACCGGGCTGCCCCCTTTTTTTTAAAAAGTATAGTACTAATACTATTGGTAAGAATAACACTACATGGAATAACAAAGATCTGGTACTTACACCAATTGCAATATGATTTCAAAATTAATGTTCCTCCTGAAATATAGGAGAGGCTTATACCAATTGGATTGGGGATTAACTTGTGAAATATGGCTTTACCTGACGTTAACTGAACTGCAAATTTTGAAATGTTTGAAGCACTGAAATTTTTAATTAGGGAAATAGCTGCTGATTTAAATTAGTGCTGCCTTTCCCTAAAGTTTTGCATTTTTGGTTTACGTTCATCTGGTAAGCAATAGCCAGAAGGTATGCAGCAGGACAGATATCTTAAATGCTATATCCCTTAAGTATAAACTAATGTGCTAACATGCTCTGTAAATATTGGTAGGAGAACTCATTACTATTATATAGAGAACGGTGTATGAACTGTAGTCTGCTTTTTTTGTGGTATAATAATGGGAGAGCTTATATATTGGTATACTTGCTTACAAAGTTTGTATTCAATTACTTGGTATAATCCTTAACACCATAATCTTTTTGTTGTTTCAGGTTTTGGGTTCTCTACCGGGCCAAGCAAGATGGTCCTGTAGTGTTGGTGAGCCTCAAGTTTGTTTCATCATTTCCGTCCTTTTCGTTTGGTTATATAACATTTAGGTAATTGTTAATATGATTTTTGCTGCTTAGGGCTGGAGGCATCCCTGGGATGGCCATGGCCATGGTCATGACCATTAGGTAATGTTCTTGCTACTTTTAGTGTTATAATGGAATGTGGTCGCGTTTTCTCACATTATGCTGGCTGGTTAGATCCATCGTAATTCTTTTGTGCTAAATGATGCTTCTCATCCAAAACCTTTTGTATAGTCAATAACATAACATTTATCTTCATCTAAATGACATTAGGAAGAAGTTTGCAAAGCAGCAACCATTTGGGAAATGGTAACTATATAAGCAGAGAGATATTCCTTATTTTATCAAAAAAATAACCATAATCATAGGGATATTCAAATGTCAAAATTGTTTTCTTCAGAAGAATGACTGCTACATCTGATGAGTTTGATTGCTGCTAGATCATATCACCAGCAGCCAGCATATTCCCACCTTTTGCACAATCTGTACTTTATTTGCATCTGATCAGATCTTCACTGCTAGTATTGAGATGTTGGCTTTCTTCAAGTAGGATGCTATTAACCATCAAAGTCATGAGCTATCATCCACTTTGTTTAACTAAGCCGTTCTGCTGAATAATGCTAATTGATATTGCAGATGTGCTTGAGAAGCTGTGGCAGGACTATAAACCAATATGCTCTATCAATGTATTTTCTTGGAAAACTCTAATGAATATCTTTCAAAACAGTTGTGTTTTGTGTTCAATAAATCCTATGAACTGGAGAACTTTTTATGGATGTCACTTGATTCATAAGATGCTTGGTTTAATCAACTCTTGAATCATATTTTGCATTATGATTGAACTGCTTTGCTTCTTTTGCACTGTTCAGTTCTCTTTGTTGATTTAACTTCAGAATGGTGCATCGTTGGGCGCCTTAACAGGGTGATGGTTTATGCCTTTTGAGGGATATCGAGAATGTGCATCGAAAATTCTAAGCGTAATTTCATGTATTAGTTTAAATAGAACTAGTTGACGCTTTCTAGTATTTTATATTTGTAGCGTCAATTGACTCATTTCTAAAGAAGCCTTTTATCAAACATTAACAGTAGCAGATGATGTTAATATGAAGATTTAGTTTTTATACATTACCAGTGCTCTGTACTAGTAGGTTAAAAGTTAAATTTAAGCGTTACGAGTTTATGACTAGAATTTGTACCAAAATGGATAAGAACCATGTAACCCTTAAAAAAATGAAGGTAGCACGGTGCAAAAAGTATTTCGCATTTAGTGTCCGGTGAATGGTTGCACCACAAGGGTTTGATATAGATAGTATGTCCTATTGCATGCATTAGTGGCTAGTTTCACGTTTGAATCCGTGACTTATAGGTTATACAGAAATAATTTTACCGCTCCCTTTCGTAAACTAAATTTGAATTGTCCACTAAAAAGTTAAAGCCATTTTGGGACAACATCAAAGGCTCCTATAGTCGTGATGCTTAATAAGAAACGAACAACAGTAGAGTTGTTATAAAACAATAAAAAAACAAGAACAATATTGTAGAGAAAGAGGGAGAGGAACTCTTATTAGATTTTGGGATGATTTATAATGAGGTAAGACCCCTCTATTTATAGGGAAAGAATGACTTAGCCACCAAGTGAAATCCCTAAGATCTCTTCAAAATATAGACATTCACCTTAAATAGAATTCTACTTATAATACTCCCCCTTGAATGTCTACTCAACAAATAACCTCGTTAAAACCTTAACTAAAATAAAACCCAATGAGAAAAATTTGTAGAAAAGGAAAAAGAGTACACATGTTTAAAGTGCACCTTTTGGTTGCCTCGTTAAAAACCTTGCAAGGAAAATCCAGTGGGACAAAACTTTGTAAGGGAAAAAGAGTGCAACAATTAACTCCCCCTGATGAGAGCATCAATTCACATCCTTGAGCCTTCGCATCCCGATCTTGTACACTAGCTTCTTGAAGGTTGACGTTGGTAGAGATTTTGTGAACAAATCAGCCATATTATCACTTGAACGAATCTGTTGCACATTGATATCACCATTCTTTTGAAGATCATGTGTGAAAAATAACTTTGGTGAAATATGCTTTGTCCTATCTCCTTTTATGAATCCTCCCTCAATTGGGCTATGAATGTTGCATTGTCTTCATACAAAATCGTAGGCAGTTTGTCACACTTCAAACCGCATTTGTCTCGAATAAGATGTATTATAGACCTCAACCACACACATTCTCGACTTGCTTCATGAAAGAAATTATCTCAGCATAATTAGATGAAGTAGGCACGATTGATTTCTTAGTCGATCGCCAAGATATGGCAGCGCCTCCACAGGTAAATACATAACCTGTTTGAGATCGAGCCTTGTGTGAGTCAGATAAATACCCAGCATCGGCATAACCAACAAGATCAGGACTGCAATTATTACCATAAAATAAGCCCATATCGGTAGTTCCTTTTAGATACCGCAATATGTGTTTGATTCCATTCCAATGTCTCTTTGTCAGAGCAAAGCTATATCTTGCTAAAACACTAACTGAAAAAGTTATGTCAGGCCTTGTAGTGTTGGCAAGATACATTAGTGCACCAATTACACTAAGATATGGTATTTCAGGACCAATTAGCTCTTCATTCTCTTTTTGAGGTCAAAATGGATCCTTATTCGCATCAAGTGATCGAACAACCATCAGAGTACTTAATGGATGTGCTCCATCCATGTAAAGCCGTTTCAATACCTTTTCTATGTAGGTAGATTGATGAACAAAAACTCCATTTGTCAAATGTTCAATTTGCAAACCAAGACATAATTTTGTCTTTTCGAGATCTTTCATCTCGAATTCATTCTTTAAATAATCAATTGCCTTTTGGAGTTCTATAGGAGTTCCAATAAGGTTTATATCATCAACATATACGGCCAGTACAACAAATTTCGATATTGTTTTCTTTATAAAAACACATGGACAAATGGCATCATTTATATAACATTCCTTTAATAAATACTCACTAAGAGGATTATACCACATACGTCCTGATTGCTTTAGACCATACAAGGATCTTTGCAATTTGATTGAAAATATTTTCCGGGACTTTGAATTATGTGTGTTAGGTATTTTAAATCCCTCAAAAATTTTCATGTATATCTCATTATCAAGTGAGTCATAAAAGTAGGCGGTAACCACATTCATTAAATGCATGTCAAGATTTTCATGGACAACAAAACTAATGAGATAACAGAACGTTATAGCATCCATAACGGGTGAATATGTCTCTTCATAATCGACACCAGGCATTTGTGAAAATTCTTGTGCAACAAGGCATGCCTTATATCTTTGTACCTCATTTTTCTCATTCCTCTTGCGTACAAAGACCCATTATAGCCAACGGGCTTAACACCATTAGGTGTTTGGACTACAGACCCAAAAACTTCATGTTTCGCAAGTGAATTCAACTCTGATTGGATTGCTTCTTTTGGTCAATCATGTCTTTATCGATATTCTCCAATAGATTGAGGTTCAAGATCCTAATTATCTTACATAATGCTAGTTGCAATATTATATGCAAAGACATAATCCCCCACTATATCCACTCGATTCAAATTTATCTCAATATCGGTTGGATTTATTGATAGTTCCTTATTATCTTGAGTCTCGGGCTCAGTGGTTTCTTCATGAATCTCAAAATTTATTAAATCGTGGATTTCTTCGTGAGACTCTTTCGTAGTGTCATTTTGATCATTTATTTTCCTTTTTCTAGGAGTTTGATCCTTAGAACTCAATGATCTGCCACGTTTTAGGCGTGCTTTTGACTCATTAGCTATGATACTAGAAGATTTTCCAATAGGGACATCAATACGGATTGGAACATTCTCTGCAAGGATATGTGATTTTGTTATCCTTTTCAGATCCGTAAATGCGTCTGACATTTGATTTGTTATTCTTTGCAAATGGATAATCTCTTGCACCTCTTTTTCACAAATAGAGGTATGTGGATCAAGATGAGACAATGATGGATTTTTTCACAAAATTTCCTATTTGGTTTCACCAATTTCTCCCTCTAATTTTGGAAAAAGTGTCTCATCAAATCAACAGTCCGCAAATCGAGCAGTGAATAAATTCCGCGTTAATGTTTCAAGATAGAAAATAATGGAAGGTGATTCAAACCCAACATATATTCCTAACCTTCTTTGGGGACCCATTTTGGTGCGATATGGCGGTGTTACAGCCACATATACTGCGCATCCAAAAACTCTTAAATGGGATATATTGGGTTCATGACCCAAAACTAATTGCAACAAGGAATATTTATGATAATTTGTCAGTCTGAGACGAACTAGCATTGCTGCATGCAAATGGCGTGACCCCAAACATAAGTGGACAGCCTTGTTTTCATGAGTAATGGACTTACTATCAATTGCAGACGTTTAATTAAGGACTTTGCTAGGACATTTTGAGTGTGAACATGAGCTACATGATGTTTCACTTTTATCCCAATTGATAAGCAATAATCATTAAATGCTTGGGATGAAAACTTATCAGCATTATCAAGTCTAATAGACTTAATTGGATTATCGGGGAATTGCGTCCGTAATCAAATTATTTGTGCCATTAATTTTGCAAACGCGAGGTTGCGAGATGACAATAGGCACACATGAGACCATCTAGAGGATGCATTTATTAAGACCATAAAATATCTAAACGGCCCACTAGATGGGTGAATAGGTCAACAAATGTCCCCTTGTATACGTTCCAAAAGTGCAGGGAACTCAATTCCAACCTTTGTTGGTGATGGTTTAATAATTAACTTGCCTTGATAACAAAAAGTGCAAGAAAGTTCATTATTTAAAAGAATCTTTAAATTCTTTAATGGATGCCCATCTGAGTTTTCTATAATTTGTCTCATCATAATTGATCCAGGATGTCCCAATCGATCATGCCAAAGTACAAAAGTATTGGAATCAGTAACCTTATGGTTTACAATAGAATGTGCTTCAATTGCACTAATTCTTGTCAAATACAGGCCACAACATAAGGATGAGAATTTCTCAATAACCCTTTTCTGGCCAGAGACATTTGGTAATGGTGAGATATTCAAAATTATTCTCATCTATTGTCTCAATATGATATCCATTTCGGCGGATATCTTTAAAACTCAACAAGTTCCTCTTGGACTTGGAGGAGAACATTGCATTCTATATAATAAGTATTGTTCTCTTAGGAAGAGTTACAGTAGCTCTTCCAGAGCCTTCAATTAATTTACTACTACCAGAAATTGTAGTAACATCTGCCTTACACATACTTAAATGAGAGAAATATTTCTTCTCTTTGAATATTGTATGTGTCGTACATGAATCAACTAAACAAATATTTTTACAATTAAACATTGATCCAAGTTCGCTTTGTGAGGTATCCATATTTGTTTCCCATGGTTTGATATACAAAAAAAATATACGAATAAACATTAGTATTTTCAGAGAAAAGGAAAAGGAATAAAATTAAATCAATGATTCAATAATGACCTTTTAATACAATTTTGAGCAAATTCTAGTTATGATACAAATAATTATGCAGCTAAAAGTAATTATTTTTAGCTTGTCATATGATTTAAAACATGGAAAGTTTAAGTCATATTAATACACATGAAACAATGAGTGTGCAAATAAAAGTAACTAAATACAAAAATAGACAATAAATTGTATAATCGTTAAAAACAGGACCAATATTCATAAGGTATATAATAAATAAAATGAGGAAATATTGTAGTCAATGACGCTTAATCTGAACCCAACCAATTGCTTGAACACATACATTATAAGTGCGTGTTGGTACTATTCACATAAAAAATATCCAACATTCGTTTGGTACTAATTTTCTATGTTAAGTGGAATAATATAATACTACCACAATACTAATAGTAAATATCAAGAAATCTGTTTGGTAGCAACCAAATTGTTATGTAATGAAAGAGGTATATTTAAAATAGTTCTACATGTTATCGTCCTTTAGTCAAATACACATGCATAACATAAATAGGAAAGCTACATAACTAGAAGATTAAGTAAACTGAAACATTGTTTAAAACGAATACTAGAACTATATTTAATTAAAACGAACTAACACCGTTTCATAAAACTAATGACACTATTCATGTAAAGAGCTATGATTACATGATGTTTATTCATTAACTACTACGAATAGGTAAAAATAAAAATTAAACTACTCAATCATTTTTAACCACGAATCCATCACCGATCAAGTGGTCTATTTTTCTATCAGGATGCTCAAAGAAGTCTGCCACATCCAAGTGGGTGATGTCAAAATCATTGTTAGAGACAAAATTGGCTTCAGGGCCTTTATTCTTTAGAGATTCTTGATAAATCTCAATCAAATATCTTGGTACACGACAAATATTTGTCCAATGCTCTTTTCCACCGCAACGATAACATTCAGTTTCTGAACTATTTGCCTTTGGCTTCTCATCTTTCCCTTTCCACTTTTGGTGGCTATTTTTCTTTGGGGGGGTGATTAATACCAGGAAAATTTCCTCCTTGTCCACGGTCACGGCCACGACCATGACCACGACCATTAATAGGGCCACGACCTTTTCCACGCTTAGCATAATGGGAATACACCTCATCCACTTCAGGCAATGGAGTAGACCCAGTGGGTTGATTTTCGTAATTTTTGTTGCTCCCAAACGCACACGCAAGTATACGTGGTCGACAAGTAATATAATAATAAGTTGAGTGTCGAACTCACAGAGACTTGTATTAAACTACTCACTAGATCACTAAAATTGTTATTCAATCGGGTTAAAATCAAAGTCCAAAAGTATGATTATATTAAACTAAAATTGTAAATAATAACTAAATTATCAAGTAACGAGTTGATTGTTGTGTATTCAAATAAAGACGAATATTCCAGGATTGTGATCGATTCACCATTCGTATTGTGTTTTAATTAACTCTCCCTTTCATATAATTCACTCATGGTTGCTAATTAATCGATAATTGCTCTCATAGCCTTCTCCCGAAGTACTACTCGCCTATTCTCAATAGATTAATGCCTATATTCCTATGAAATTAATCTATTAGAACGCACTAAGATTACGATGTTTAATTAAGCACGGTGACTAGGTATATTCCTATCCTAACCACAAATCCGCTCCCCTGAAGGGTTAAGATCGCGCTCTCTTCAATTCTTCTCCAATCTATACACGGCTTTCCCAAGCATAGCATAAATAGTAAATAGAACCTAATTGTTGGCCAGACAATTAAGCAATTAAACACAGAATTGAAGAAACAACCATATATTGGTGAATTATAATCAAGGTCAAGCTAATGTCAAACAACAATATTCATGGCTAAATCATAACCCCAGAACAATGGGTGTTTAGCCACTCATGATGTAACCAAACAATTGCATAAGTTGAAAATACTAAAATAAGATGAAGAAAACTGAGAATTCTCCGCTTCCTAACGATCCCGTGTGTGTTTTTACTCCAAAGTGGCGTCAAATCCCCTCAAAAATATGTTTAGTCTTGCTTTTATACGTGTTGGGTAGGTCTAGGGACGAATAAACCATGTCCCTGGCTAAATAGGAAAAATCCCGCCACCGGCGCCCTGGACAGCGCTAGGCGCCTACCAGGGCGCTGCCTCCAAATACCCTACTGCCTCCAGCGCCACAGGTGGCTCAAGGCGCTGCCTGTGGCGCCCAAATGCTCAATTTCTCGGTTTCGTTCGTTTTGGCTCTCATTTTACACGTTTTGCCCCCAATTGCTCCTGGATCGTTCCAAAACATAAAAACACTTCAAGTTAGTATAAATCATCACATTTAACATCTAAAATTCACGAAACAAAAGTAAAATATGAGGCGATATACATAAAAATATATATACTTTAGGCTACACATCAACACCCCACACTTAGACTCTTGCTCGTCCTCAATGTGTGCCCAAAAAGGGGGGATGACTGTGATTGAGAATGAAAAAAATGATCTAATTCCTACTCGCACTCTTACGGTATGGAGATTTTGCATTGACTATCGAAGGCTCAACAAGGCAACCCGCAAGGACCACTTCCCACTTCTCTTCATTGATCAAATGTTGGACAGGTTAGTAGGACATGATTATTATTGCTTTCTTGATGTGTACTCAGGATACAATCAGATTGTCATATGCCCAGAGGATCAGGAGAAAACCACGTTTACTTGTCCTTATGGCACTTTCGCCTTTGAGCGGATGTCGTTTAGTCTTTGTAACGCACCAGCCACCTTCCAGAGATGCATGGTGGCTATTTTCACGGACATGGTGGAAAAACTCGTGGAGGTGTTTATGGATAGCTTCTTAGTCTTCGGGTCATCTTATGATGATTGTTTGAAAAATATGAGTATGGTATTAACACGTTGTGAAGAAATGAATGTGGTCTTAAATTGGGAGAAGTGTCACTTTATGGTGCAAAAAGGTATCATTTTGGTTCACAGAGTGTCTAGGAGTGGCATTGAAGTTGATAAGGCTAAAGTGGAGGCGGTTGAAAACTTACCTCCACCAATTTCTGTGAAGGGTGTCCGAAGTTTCTTGGGACATGCAGGATTCTATAGACGCTTTATTAAAGATTTTTCAAAAACTGCCACTCTTTTGTGCAGGTTGCTCGAAAAAAATGTCAAATTCAATTTTGATGAAGCCTGCCTGAAGGAATTTGAAGAACTCAAAAAGAAATTGGTAGCTGCCCCCATAATTGTTGCACCAGATTGGTCTCTACCATTTGAACTTATATGTGATTCCAGTGACCATGTTATTGGGGCAGTGCTAGGCCAACGGAAAGACAAAGTATTTTATTCCATTTACTATGCGAGTAAAACTCTTGATGATGCACAGCTGAATTACACCACCACTGAGAAGGAACTGTTGGCTGTTGTGTGGTCCTTTGAGAAATTTTGGGCATACTTGGTGGGAACAAAAGTCATAGTCCACACCGATCATGCAGCAATCAGGTATTTAATTACAAAGAAAGAGTCTAAAGCTAGATTGATGCGCTGGGTTTTGTTGTTGCAGGAATTTGATGTGGAGATAAGAGACCGAAAGGGCACTAAGAACCAGGTAGCTGACCATCTGTCAATGCTGGAAAATCATGACCATGTGGATGAGGGTTGACAAATCAAAGAAGTATTTCCTAATGAGCAACTTTTTGCTGTAACCCAAGACCCTCCTCCATGGTATGCTGATTATGTGAATTATCTTGTGAGTGGGGTACTTCTGCCAGAGATTGAATCTGAGGCTATAAAGAGGTTCTTACATGATGTGAGGTTCTACTATTGGCATGAGCCATACTTGTACAAACAATGTGCTGATCAGTTGATGAGGAAATGCATTCCAGACAAAGAGGTAGAATTGGTGTTGTATGATTGCCATGTATCGCCTTATGGGAGCCTTCATGGTGGCGATAGAACAACGGCGAAAGTACTACAGTTCGGGTTCTTCTAGCCAACTCTATTCAAAGACGCCCATGCATTTATTAAAAAGTGTGACCAATGTCAGAGGACAAGAACGATCTCGATGAGGCATGAGGTGCCTTTGAATAATATCCTGGAGGTGGAGATTTTTGACGTGTGGGGGATAGATTTTATGAGACCATTCCCATCATCCAGAGGAAATAAATACATTTTGCTGGTAGTTGACTATGTATCAAAATGGGCAGAGGCTATTTCATTGCCGACAAATGATGCCATGGTTGTAGCTGCGTTTGTGAAGAAGAATATATTTTCGAGGTTTGGGACTCCACGGGCCTTGACTAGTGATGAAGGGGCCCACTTTTGCCATCGGTTGTTGAATAACCTCCTAGCTAAATATGGAGTCCGTCATATAGTTGCGACAACATATCACCCTCAAACAAGTGGACAAACCGAGGTATCAAACAGATAAATAAAGTAAATATTAGAGAAGACGGTGAGTGTGAACAGGAAGGATTGGGCTGCAAAATTAGATGATGCCTTATGGGCATATAGAACAACTTACGAAACACCAATTGGGGCGTCACCGTAGAAGTTAGTCTATGGGAAGGCATGTCATTTGCCCATTAAACTCGAACATAAAGCATATTGGACCATCAATAAGCTGAACATGGACCTTGAAGTCGCGGGTGAGAAAATACTGTTGTAGTTGAATGAATTCGATGAGTTTAGGCTACACTCGTACGAAAATGCTAAACTGTACAAAGAAAAGACCAAAAGATGGCATGACAAGCATATTAATCCGCGCCAATTCGAGCCAGGCCAACATGTATTATTGTTCAATTCTAGACTGAGGTTGTTTCCCGGTAATCTGAAATCGAGATGGTCAGGTCCGTTTGAAGTGGTGAGAGTCACTTCTTATGGTGCACTTGAGTTGCGAGCTATACATGGTGAAAGAAAATTTTTGGTGAATGGGCATAGAGTCAAGCACTATTGGGGACGTTAAATCAGGCGCTTGTTGGGAGGCAACCCAATTTTTATATTGCTTTCGTAGTTAACTTCTTGAACTTTTCTTTAGAGTTGATAGATTATACATTTTTCTTTATAGGAATAGAAATTACAGATATAATGGTGTAGGGCATGTAATTAAGTATTTAAAAAGCTTGGGGGATCGGGATATTCACACACACAAAAAACAATTCGTCAACAGTGCCCAGGCCAGCGCCCATAGCTGCCTGAGGCGCTGTGAACAGTGCCCAGGTGAACATTTTTCTATTTTTTTTTCTTTTTTCTTTTTATATTCTAAAACCTTGACCCATTTAACTCAACCCAAATACCCACCTATACTAATATTATAACCCATCTCCTACCCAAATACCCATAAAAGAAAAAACAAACACTCCACTCCCCTCTCTNCCCCCCCCCTCTTCCTCTCTCTAAATTTTTTTTCTCTCTCAAGTTTTCTCTTGTTTTTCTTCTTCAATCCACAAGTATGTGTTCTTGTTCTTGTTGTTTTCTTCTTCTTCTTCTTCTTCTTCTTCTTCTTCTTCTTCTTCTTCTTCTTCTTGTGTTTTTAATTTGTAGATAACAAAGCATACCCCATCCCCCAAGAGATCTAATCTCCAATTCTTTCCATTATGGAGTTGTTAAGCAAATTTTATGGTGGGTGGCTTGAAATTGTTGAAAATTATGTGTTTATTGTGTATATGGAGTAGTAAACTAGAAGTCCCTCTACTCCGTTTAAAATTGGGAGGGCCACCATCTTCCACCATTATTGAATTCTAAATCTCACACTTTATGCCCACAAGGTGTTTGTAAAAATGTTTGAATGATCATTTTGGGTACACCGGTGAAGTCTAAGTAACCGAGTGTCTTTGTAGATGCATTTGGGATAAGTGTGGGGTGTATAGGGATGCTTTGAAATGCTAGGGTATTGAGTTTTTAAAAATAAAAAAATTCATGTCTTTACACCATGTATCTTATGTATTGTATGTATAAACTTGTTGTAGAAATTAGTTAATGTAGTATAATTGTGTAGTTGTAGAACGTGGAGTCACACATGCCTCTTGCTCACATTGAAATAAATTCATTTAGACATGATAAAATCATATATATGGATAGCATGGGGAAGTCTTGAGTACCCATAGTCTTGGAATGCAACACTTGCACTTTTCAAATAAAAATCAAGAAAAATTGTACATTTCACCTTTGGTTTTAAGTGTGGGGTAACTTTGACTTGCACGACAACCTTAGGTGTGATCCTTGGAGAGTTCTAATATTCATATTTTCGTTGTGTGGCAGGAAAACAAAAATGGCTCGTGATGGTGCTGGGCAAAGGCATTGGCAAGTCCTCCTCCACCTCTCCTGCACCCAAAAAGAGAAAGCAAGGAGAAGGCCATTCACGACAAGCTAAGGAAAAGCAACCGGCCGAGGGATCCCAACTTGCACCACAGAGACCCAGGCCCCGGTTGGACTTAATTAATAATTCAGCAATTGCTTGGCATAGGGATTTTGTGCCATACGGTCGCTACATCTCCGACATAGGGATAAACACCAAGGATTTGGATAGGAATTTTCCAGAGGTGATTGGCCAACCCCGTGCAAGGCACATGGAAAAGCTCTTGAAATGCCCCAGACCTGCAAATTTGAGCATGGTCCTAGAACTCTATGCAAATTGGCACCAAGGGCATGGCACCTCGCATGTACGGGGTGTCGATATACCAATGAATAGGGAGGCCTTGTGTAGATATCTGGGTGTTGAAAATGTTGATCCAATAAGACTACTAAAATTTGTCTGCAGCCCAAAGTACACCTTGATACGTCACACTTTATGTGGCATGGATAAAATGCAAAATGGACTAGGAAACAAGGCAATATTCATCTTCACATGGTCCGATCAGATTTCAACAAGACTGCCAAGGTGTGGCAGAATTTGGTACATGCCAGACTCATGCCTGTCGAGCACAGCAGCGACTGCACTCAAGCTCGAGTGTGTGTCATTTATTTTCTAATAACAGGCAGACCTATCAATGTTGGTGAATTAATGCTTGGGGATATGGATCGTATGAGGTTTGGGCGACAGATTAAATGGTTCTTCTTTGGGAATGTAATCACTCATTATTTGATGGACCGAGGGGTGCCATAGTACACAGGTTATGATGAGGTGGTAGAAGCTCCACCAGGGCTACTGGACATCACATCACTGCTGGAGATATCGTCCAAGATGACACAGGCGGCAAGATATGAGAGGGACGAGAACTTCATCAGGTATATTTATAAGTCTCTAAACTTTTTAATGTGCAGAGCTGGCGTTACAGATGAGGAGCGTATGCAATTACGCAATGAGTTGTATAGCTCGTCCAAGGAGATGCTAGGGATTGTACCTGACAGCCCCATTCATTCTTCAGAGGACGCCAACACAATCCGCGGCTCAGACACAGAGGAGGATGGGGGTGACGAGGTTACAGGGCCCCTGGCCATGGTGCCTCTAGGCCCTGATGATGATGAGCCGGAAGCAGCTGATACGGAGGACTCCGAGTGACAGGGAGTATTTTTTTTCTCCCTAATTTTCTATTTCAAATGTATATGCATCGAGGACTATGCATGACTTAAGTGTAGGGTGGAAAGAATACTGCTTGTGGGGTTGTTGTATAATTTGTATAAATGTGTTTTGTTTTTTTTAATGTTTTTTTGTGTTAATTTGTTTTGTTTAGGTAGTTTTGTTATGTTATTAGTTATTAGTTTTGTTAGTTTTAGTTAGGTTGTTAAAGAAAAAAAAGAAAAAAAAATAATAGAAAAAGTTCGGACTTTTCCCGACGATGGATTTGTTGGACAATTTTCTTGAGGGATAAAGTCCAACTTAAAAATTCCAAAAAGATTTTTTATTTTATTTTTTAGGATAGTTAGGTAGTATCCCTTGATTTTTCTTTGGGCACCGGTTCTTTTCCAAGGGTGTAGCTCGAACCGGGCACTTTAATTTTTTTCTTAGGAGTAGTTAGGAAGAAACTGGGAAAATTTGAGATATTCTATGCTATTCTGTGTAGTCTAGAACTTGCCCCATGTGTTAATTGAAGCGAAATTGTAGGTTGTGCTATTCTAGGAGATGATGTAGACATTTTCTTGCTTGATCATGGATGTGCTTGTCGCATAAAAATAAAATTTTCCGTCGCTAGCCCCTTTGAGTCTATAGACCTTTTCCTTGGCACCCACATTACAAGCCGTACCCCTATTTTATTCTTAATTTGAGATTTTTGCACCTTTGCCTCCTAAGGCACTTAGTCGCTAAAAGAAGTAAGGTGAGATATTGGGGAATAATTTTTGAGTTGAGCCATGGAAAGGCCCGTTGGTGCACTAAATTTGAAATCAAAAGTCACTAGCCAATGAACTTTCATGTATGGAGTGTGTGTAGAAAAAAATATTATTGTAAAAGAAAGAAGTGAAAAATTATAGTGAAAGTATGTAGAAAAAGATACACACCTCCACTTCCTATTAATTTGTGCTAGTGGAAGTATAGAAGCGCTTAATTGAAAAAAAGATATGTTGTATATGGGTTGTGGCAAGTGATTGGTTGAGAAGAATATGTGTTTGAATTGTGAATGTAGTGTATTAAAGTGCTTAGGAGGGTTAGTCACTATTCCTTAATATATCCTACCCGTCCCTTAGCCTACATTACAACCTTAAAAGTCCTAATTGATCCTAAATTTGGCTAGCTTAAATTAGTAGAGTTCTACACTACGGGCAAGCTTATGGTACGACCACAGGATGCATATGAATTCTTTGTGAGAGTGAGTGAATTTTGTTCAATTGTGTGATATCCTTAAATTATGTTCAAAAGCATACTTGAATGTGTGGACTAGTTATATTCACTCTTTTGTTTGTTGGTGAGGGCACATTATCTCATGAACGATTGATAATGTTGTAAACTTTCTTGTTGGGTAAGTGCGTGAATTGAGAGGGATTAATGGTTACAAGTTGACTCTTGAGGTTGGGTGGTTGCAAATAGGTTATTGGATTGATTGAATAAAATTGTTATACTTGGGCATGTTTAAAAGGGGAAGAATGTGAATTTTTGTATGTTCATACTTGATTGTCGGTATCGATCATAGTCAAAGGGGTAAAGTGTGTGATTTAAAAGTAAAATGCTCCTTGATAATGAACTTTGTACGTGTTGAAGGGTAGTAGTTTGTCCCATTACTCGAGGACGAGCAAGAGTCTAAGTGTGTGGTGTTGATGTGTAGCCTAAAGTATATATATTTTTATGTATATCGCCCCATATTTTACTTTTTTTTTCGTGAATATTAGATGTTAAATGTGACGATTTATACTAATTTGAAGTGTTTTTATGTTTAGGAACGATCCGGGAGCAATTGAGGGCGAAATATGCAAAATGAGAGCCAAAACGAACGAAACCGGGAAATTGAGCATTTGGACGCCACATGCAGCGCCTTGAGCCACATGTGGCGCTGGAGGCAGTAGGGTATTTGGAGGCAGCGCCCTGGTGGGCGCCTAGCGCTGTCCAAGGCGCCGGTGGTGGAATTTTTCCTATTTAGCCCGAGACATGGTTTATTCGGCCCTAGATCTACCTAACACGTATAAAAACAAGACTAAACATATTTTTGAGGGGATTTGACGCCACTTTGGAGGAAAAACACACACGAGATCGTTAAGAAGAGGAGAATTCTCAGTTTTCTTCATCTTATTCTAGTATTTTCAACTTATGCAATTGTTTGATTACATCATGAGTGGCTAAACACCCATTGTTCTGGGGTTGTGATTTAGCCATGAATATTGTTGTTTGACATTAGCTTGACCTTGATTATAATGCACCAATATATGATTGTTTCTTCAATTCTGTGTTTAATTGCTTAATTGTGTGGCCAGCAGTTAGGTTCTATTTACTATTTATGTTATGCTTGGGAAAGTCGTGTATAGACTAGAGAAGAATTGAAGAGAGCGCGATCTTAACCCTTCAGGGGGGTAGATTTGTGGTTAGGATAGGAATATACCTAGTCACCATGCTTAATTAAATATCGTAATCTTAATGCATTCTAACAGATTAATTTCATAGGAATATAAGTGTTAATCTATTGAGAATAGGCAAGTAGTACTTCAGGAGAAGGCTATGAGAGCAATTATCGATTAATTAGCAACCATGAGTGAATTATATGAAATGGAGAGTTAATTAGAACACAATACGAATGGTGAATCGATCACAACCCTGGAATATTCGTCTTTATTGAATACACAACAATCAACTCGTTACTTGATAATTTAGTTATTATTTACAATTTTAGTTTAATATAATCATACTCTTGGACTTTGATTTTGATCGGATTGAATAACAATTTTAGTGATTTAGTGAGTAGTTTAATACAAGTCTCTATGGGTTCGACACTCAAGTTATTATTATATTACTTGTCGACCACGTATACTTGCGTTTGCGTTTGGGAGCAACAAGTTTTTGGCGCTGTTGTCGGGGACTTGAAAATAGACTACTTTCTAGTTTTTGCTTTAGTTGTTTATTTTGTCTAGTCTAACGTTACTTGATTGTTGCTATAATCTAAGGAACTTTGATTGAATGCATAGGGTCAGAAGCCAGGACAGACTCGACGACTTTGACCCCGAACCTGAGAGAACATTTCACAGGAGGTTGAAGGAAGCAAGGGATACAAACAATATTCATGCACTCGTTCAATTTCCTGTGAACATGGAAGAGGAGAAACATATGGTTGTTCAGGAGGTGGCAATGGCCAATATTGCTAATGTTACCTCCAGTATAGTGAAGCCCATAATCACTGGTTACTTTGAGGTGAAACAGAACATGATCCAGCTACTTCATGCAAACGGGCAGTTTTTGGGTCTTCCACACGAGGATCCACAACAGCATATTCTGAACTTTTTGGAGATTAGTGATACTTATATCACTAACGGAGTCACTCCAGATTATGTGAGGCTCACACTATTTCCATTCTCTCTGTTGGGCGAAGCTAAGCGATGGATAAAGGCAGAACCAACTAATTCCATTACATCATGGAATGATTTGGCAAGAAAATTTCTGGTAAGGTTCCTCCCTTCAGGCAAAACTGCAAAGATCAGAAGTGAGATAGTTGCCTTTAAATAGAAAGTAAGAGAATCTTTATATTCAGCATGGGAAAGGTTCCAGGGGCTACTCAGAGACTGTCCTCTTCACAATCAGACCAACGAAGTGTTAGCTCATACCTTCATAGAGGGGCTCTATCCCCAAACAAATATTGTGGTAGATGCTGCAGCTGGAGGTCAAGTATTGGAGAAAAGCTTTGACGAAATTTATGCATTATTAAACAAATTCTCCAAAAGCAACCCAGATTGGCAAGGAGAGATGGGCAGACACACAGTACAAAAGTCTACAGGGGTTCTCGAGTTAGATGCGTCTTGGCATTGTCAGCGCAGATTTCCACACTGACTAACCAAGTCAATCAGATGACCTTGGTTATTAACAAGTAACAAACCCAACCAGTGCAACAGGTTCAGGTATTTTGTGAAGTATGTGGAGAGGGTCACCCTAGCGACTTGTGCGCAGCTAATCCAGAGTCTGTATGCTTTGTGGGTAATGCAAATAGGGGTCAGCCGAATCAATATGGGAACACTTATAATCCCAACTGGAGGAATCACCCAAACTTCTCTTGGGGTAGAAATCAAGGCACTCAGAATCAATACCGGCCCCAAGCACCTCAACAACAATACAAACCACCCCAGACTGAACAACAAGTTAGCTTTGAAGAGATGATGAAGAAAATGATGGTTGATCAGCAAGCCTTCAATCAAAAATTAATGGCTGATCAACAGGCCCAAACCGTAGCAATAAGAAATTTGGAACGCCAAATGGGGCAACGACACCAAAAACTTGTTGCTCCCAAACGCACACGCAAGTGTACGTGGTCGACAAGTAATATTATAATAACTTGAGTGTCGAACCCACAAAGACTTGTATTAAACTACTCACTAAATCACTAAAATTGTTATTCAATCCGGTCAAAATCAAAGTCCAAGAGTATGATTATATTAAACTAAAATTGTAAATAATAACTAAATTATTAAGTAACGAGTTGATTGTTGTGTATTCAATAAAGACGAATATTCCAGGGTTGTGATCGATTCACCATTCGTATTGTGTTCTAATTAAATCTCCTTTTCATATAATTCACTCATGGTTGCTAATTAATCGATAATTTCTCTCATAGCCTTCTCCCGAAGTATTACTCGCCTATTCTCAATAGATTAACGCCTATATTCCTATGAAATTAATCTATTAGAACGCATTAAGATTACAATATTTAATTAAGCACGGTGACTAGGTATATTCTTATCCTAACCACAAATCCGCTCCCCTGAAGGGTTAAGATCGCGCTCTCTTAAATTCTTCTCTAATCTATACACGGCTTTCCCAAGCATAGCATAAATAGTAAATAGAACCTAATTGCTGGCCAGACAATTAAGCAATTAAACACAGAATTGAAGAAACAACCATATATTGGTGAATTATAATCAAGGTCAAGCTAATGTCAAACAACAATATTCATGGCTAAATCACAACCCAGAACAATGGGTGTTTATCCACTCATGATGTAATCAAACAATTGCATAAGTGTTGCATAAATTGAAAATACTAGAATAAGATGAAGAAAACTGAGAATTCTACGCTTCCTAACGATCTCGTGTGTGTTTTTCCTCCAAAGTGGCGTCAAATCCCCTCAAAAATATGTTTAGTCTTGCTTTTATACGTGTTGGGTAGGTCTAGAGCTGAATAAACCATGTCCCGGACTAAATAGGAAAAGTCCCGCCACCGGCGCCCTGGACAGCACCAGGCGCCCACTAGGGCGCCGCTTCCAAATACCCTACTGCCTCCAGCGCCATAGGTGGCTCAAGGCGCTGCCTGTGGCGCCCAAATGCTCCATTTCCCGATTTCGTTCGTTTTGGCTCTCATTTTGCACCTTTCGCCCCCAATTCCTCCCGGATCGTTCCTAAACATAAAAACACTTCAAATTAGTATAAATCATCACATTTAACATCTAAAATTCACGAAACAAAAGTAAAATATGGGGCGATATACATAAAAATATATATACTTTAGGCTACACATCAATTTCTCATGAGCAAGTCGTTATTTCGTTCATCCACAAGGAGAAGAGAAATCAACTCAGAATATTTCTTGAAACCTTTCTCTCGGTATTGATGTTGCAAAACCATATTAGAGGCATCAAACATTGTGAACGTTTTTTCAAGCATATCATAGTCAGTGATAGTATCTCCACAGAGTTTCAATTTAGAAGTTATTCTGAACATTGCAAAATTATATTCAGAAACTGACTTAAAGTCTTGGAGCCTCATATGAGCCGAATCATATCGTGCTTGTGGAAGAGTGACCAACTTTAAGTTGTCATAACTTTCCTTTAAGTCATTTCATAAAACAAGTGGATCTTTGACTGTGAGATATTCTATTTTCAACCCTTCATCAAGGTGATGGCGCAAGAAAATCAAGGCCTTATCACAATCTTGGGTAGATGCTTTATTTTTATCTTTAATGGCGTCTCCAAGACCCATTGCATCTAAATGGATTTCAGCATCCAACACCCATGTGTCATATAGTTCTTGCCCGAAATTTCAAGGGCAACGAACTTTCTTTTCACATTGCCAGTCATAATTAAAAAGAGGAGAAATCTCGTGCTGATAACGTGTTATAAAACAATAAAATAACAAGAACAATATTGTAGAGAAAGAGGGAGAGGAAACTCTTATTGAATTTTAGGATGATTTACAATGAGGTAAGACCCCTCTATTTATAAAAAAAACATAACTTAGCCACCAAGTAAAATCCTTAAGATCTCTCCAAAATATATACATTCACCTTATTTATAACCAGAGTTAAAGTTATAATGTCCTCAAGTTTAGAATTAAGAAGACACGGAAGGCGTTTAATATATGTAAAAGGGATTGGCTATATTTTATTGAGAAACAAATAAAAGAATTGAATGATACAATTAGCTAAGTATATTCAGTTACAATTAGTTTTATCTAAACTCTCAATATCAATACAGTATTAGATTCACCATCTGCAGTCATTGCTTCAATTGAGCTCTGCAGTGAACTTATACTGGCATTTCTAATATGTGGTAATAATAGCACGGGCTAGTTAGTTTTGAATTGGTAATTGAAAAATAGTTAGTGTTTGTAAAGTCATTGAAAAATAGTTACTATTTTGCTGTAACAAGTAAAAGTTCCAGCATAACATATTGGAGATTGGTGCATATGAGTATGAATTTCCAGCATATTATGCTGGAATTCTAGCACACGGAAAGTTCCAGCATATTATATTGGAGATTGGAGCATCTGTGTATGAACTTCCAGCATATTATGTTGGATCAGTATATTATGCTTGAACTCCATCATAATATATTGGAGTTCCAACATAATATACTTGAACTCAAATATATTATGCTGGAAGTTCACATGTAAAAAGTTTGAACTCCACTATATTATGCTGGAAGTTCACATGTAAAAAGTTTGAACTCCAGTATATTATGCTGGAATATTTTCTGGATTTTGAACTGTGTTTTAGTTCAAATTTATTTTTACATAAACAGTGATTAAATATCGATTACTTTTGGAATTGTAGCTATTTTTCAATTATCGCTAGTAAATCTTGCTCTATTTTTGAATTTCACCCCATATGTGAGTATATTGAGATGCGACACTCTACACTCTAATTCTCTTTCAAGATCTTTAATGGCAATTTCCACTACTTCCAATCTTTTATTCGCACATTGCAGCATCATTTCATCACAAGTTCCCATGGACTAAAGCTGTTCACTCTCATTAACTTTGATCCAAAATACCCTTTATTTGATTTCTTATTATTTGAACTTGGCATTGACATAAGTGACATCAATGACTCCACAATTGACATAGTAGCAACTCTCACTTCCGTTGGCACATGCACAACTACCATTAAATTATTTTTATTGTCTTCCACTGATCTCTGGTTCGACCCCAATGATAGTTTCGAGCTCTTCATTCCCTTTAAGGGATGCAACCGTTTCAATAAGTAGTGAATGAAGCAATAACTCGTTGGTTGGGTTGTGCATGTCTCTCAGAGCTAGGGTGTTCATGGTTCGGTTTGGATTGTTTTTCTCTAAAAAAAAATCAAATCAAGTAAGTCGGTAATCAAATCAATTAAGTCGGTTTTTTATCGATTTAGTTTTGATCGGTTTTTGTTGGTTATTTATCAGGTTTCTTCTTAAACATGACACATACACTACCAAACACATATTTCGGAGACTACATTTTCAACGTAACACTACCAAACCAATAGCTCTTTGAGAAATCTATCATTTACTAAGGTATATTGATGATAATTGAATTAACTAGTGATGAATAATTTATGTACTCAATTAAAAATCGATTACTTTTATCATGAAATAAATTCTTGTACTTAGCAAAAAAAAAAATACCAATCAAACTAGAATGTAAAGACAAAGAATTAGATTATTAGAATAGCAAAAAACTAGATTAAAAATATAAACGACTAATATATACCATAAAATTTTAGAAAATTTATATAAAATTATACATATATATATATATATAGGTGTAATAATAAATTTAAATAGCTACTTCTATAATCGGTTTGATTCAATTTTTCCGGTTATTTTTTATTAAAACCAAAATCAAACCAAAGTTGATCGGTTTAAAATTCAAACCAAAACCAAACCAAATTTGATCGGTTTTTAAAATTCAAAACCAAAATTAAACTAAACCCAAAAGAATAGTATCGATTTTTTTAGTCGATTTGATTCCATATTTCGAATTTTTATAAACAGCCCTGCTTAGAGCATCAAAATTTAGTAGTGCCATCGTATTCTTTTCGTGCAGTTTCTTGAAATAGACTAGAAAATGGCTAGGTTTAAACTTCAAGCTTTTGAATTGGGATAAGACTGGTTAGATTAATACTTTGGACTTGTACTCATTTTATTGTTTATGTAGAAATGGATTAGAACGTGATTTCTAAGGGAAAGGGTCAGGAAGGATCCTTCTTTGTACGGACACTAGCTACTTGGCTTCTAATTGGCAACAACTAAGGAGCTAAGGCCTCATTTATTTGCCTTTAATGGAAGTCTGAATCTTAATCATTCAAATTTCAGATATTAAGTGTGTTTGTTTTTAAATTCTGAATTTTAATTATTCAAATCTTAATCACTAAGTGTGTTTGTTGTTTTTACTTCACAACCGCTTAATGAGACTGAATATGTCTGTATGATTAAGATCTATAACAGAGACTTAATTTCATTAAGATGCTATCACATATTCATTATTAACTGCCGCCACCACCTACCATTATCAACTATCACTATGCCACGACCACCACCACAAGCCACCATCATCCTCAATCATTGCCGCCATCATTATCGACCATCACCACCCACTATCCTCACCACTCCGACCACCATATATCATTCTCACCTACAATCAACACTCATCCACCTTAACTACCACAACTGACCACCCCATCACCATCAACAATCACAACCGACACTACTCATTATTATAACCTACCACCACCCACCCACCCACCATCTTTCTCAGTCATAACTACTACCACCACCCGCCATTATTAACTATCACCACCCACCACCACCATCCTCAATCATAATCGCCACCACTACCAATCACTACTAGTTACTAGCATGAACCACCGTCATCAACCAAAACTATCACCAACCACCGGTTCTAGTCGGCATTCACCCGTTAGCCATCACCATCAACAACTATCATATTTTAAAAAATCAGATATTTTATTGATAGAATATTAGATCAGTTAGTATTTCATTTGAATTTTATGTTTATTAATTTTCAAATAAAGATAAATTTTATACATTCAGATGTTAAAAATCAAACAGTCTTAATTATTTCTATTCTGATCTTAATACACATCTGAATATATTAAGATGTGTATTCAGATTCAAATATCTTAATCTTAATATATATCTTGATATTCAGATATGTATTCAGATTCAGACATCTTAATCTTAAAAAAACAAATGAGGCCAATGTAGTGTCCCCAAGGAAATTTCCTCCCAAAAGGAAAATACAAAAGAAGGAAGAAATATATAAATACTCCCTCCGTTCACTTTTACTTGGCACGTTTTGACTTTTCGCGCTCCTTAAGAAATAATAAATGAAGTGCATAATTTACCATGATACCCATATTAATTGATGCATATTTTATTGGATTTGAAGAAATGATTTGAATGAGTAATAAATATTGTAGGTATAAAAGGAAAAAAAATTATTTTCAAATGACAAGTAAAAATAAAAATTTATTTTTAATTTACCTGTCAAGTAAAAGTGAACGGAGGGAAGGGACTATTGATTAGTCGATAGTATACTTCTGTAAAATATCGTTGTTCAAAATAAAGTTAGAACAGTATTTAATAAGATGCATGCACTGAGGGGGAAGAACGATGCGAGTCGGATGCTTAATTAAATTGTTTTTCCCAAACATATCCGGTACTTTTGGACCCCGATTAATCTAGATTCACTTCGCGTATAGAACTCACTAAAGAGAAAACCGCTCCTTATTATTTTTTAATTTCAGGACTCGAACCCGATACTACTCTTTAAGGGTGGAGGCATGGAGGGGTCTTATCTATCCGCAACCCTCAGTGGTGCTTAACGAAATTGTTGCATGCAGAAAAATAATTAAATATGTTTGCGAAAATATTGAAGACTAAATAGGGGGCATTATGAAACATTAATAATTAAGCAACATGGTTTTAGAGTACTTACAACTGTTTATGTTTTTGTTTTCTCTGTTAATTAAGACACGAAATCTTCCATTAAGATTATATTCCAACCATGCATACGTGCGGAGAGCTTCCAAGAAAATTCTTCCAACATTGACTATATATATTTTCTCGTTGTCTTTTAGTGTAACAAATCGTCGTTCTTCTTCTTTTTTCTTTTTTTTTTCGAACATGATGTGCAGGGTCAGATCTAGGATTTAATTTTTATGGGTTCTTACAACAATTTCGAGTAAATTTTTAATAGTAACTGAGTTTACATTCAAATATTTACATATATTTAGTAAATTTTTCGAATACACTTACATTGTTTAGATAAAATCTACTGAGTTCACGTGAACCCGTAGATGGGGTCCATGGGGAGGCGGATCCGCGTTGACCTACCTGGAATTCGTTTCTCCAGCATTGTATTGATCTAGTTCCAGGCGTTGTTCTTTCATTCCTCATTGCCACCTTACCTGCCCTCCAGCTCCATCTTGATGAGCAGCACCATCAAAGTACATCTTTCATGGTGGAAGAATTTCGACCACAAGCACATCTTCATCAAGTATGAGGACGGGGAATAAAAAGATAAAATGATGCGAAACAATCCAAACAACATTATTATTATTATAGGTATAATAACATGTCAGTCAGTGTCAAAGGAAAACACCTTAAGTATAACGTCAAAAAAGACCGAATACAACCTAAAGTTGCTCTGGAAATAATACAATTCTAGACAGGCCATAACACATTAGTGAGTTAATATGAATCATCCAAGACCAATAGAATGGCCAAATTGGTAATGACTTGGATTGCTTAAGCCTAGATCATTGTTCAATTGGTTGATCAGTTACAAGTGATAAACATTATTAATTGATCTTCATGTTGTTGCACCAAGTTTTAATATACGACTAGTAATTTTATGTTCGTGCGCTATTTTATACTGGACAAAATTACAGGCTAGTTTGAGGCGTCGTTCTTGTTGGCGTTGTTGTTGTAGTATAGTTTCAACTTAAAATTTGGCCACTCAATACTAACAAGTTAATGTTAAAAATCTTGAGTGGTTACTCATTCTTTCAGATCCATGTATACAAGTATATTTGACATTTCCTTGAATTCTCTATGATTATAGTAGTACTAACAAACATTTAGATACATGATTAGTGGTTGAGAAGGATGAGGAGGGAAACTCTGATTTTTACAAGGTGCCTAAAGTTGGCTTCTAATTCTAGGGGCGGATCCAGCTTGAGAACAGCGAGTTCACGTGAACCTAGTAACTTTTGTCCAAATAGTATAAATGTGTTTCAAAAATTCATTAAATATCTATAAATGTTTAAATGTGAACCTGTTACTATTGAAATTTTACTCAAGGTCATTGCAGGAACCCATAAACATTAAATCCTGTGTCCGCCTCTGTCTAATCCTTCCTCTAGTTCTTGAATGCTCGATTCAAATGTCTCGAGTCTTTTAAGTACACTTTGCATTTGTGAATGATCTGTTTGTTTACTTTGAATAAGAAGAAGCAATTCCATGTCTATCTTCTCTAATTCTGAGATATCAGCTCCTTCACATGACACTCTCTTTGGTTTCAACAGAGAAGAAAACAAAGACAATCTACTAGCCTTTGATCTCATCTTTGGATGGCAAATGAAAGATAAAGGATGAGTTGCTGTAGGCAAACTCGTCGAACGAACATGGTTTGTGGTCATTTGATTTTCCATTTGAAGTTGTTGTCTGAACTTTGCTAGTGCAGATTGATGAGTTTGAAGAATGTGGATGATGAAAGGTTGGGTCTTGGAATGGTTTGGATCAAGATGTTAACAATTTATATATAGCAAGTTAAAGACAGAGATAATATTCTTACCTGTTTAGCCAAGTTGTCATGTCTCTGATCCTCTGAATGCTCCTTCTTTTATGCCAATATTATTTTCTCATTCATGTACATTGTTTTGATAATATAATACTTAAATATTCTTTTAAACCACCAGGGTTACAACCCAGCTTCCGAGCAAAAGATTGCAGCATTATTATATGTTCAATATGTATATGACTGACTCTTGAGATTTGAGGGAGCAGTAAGAATGTTGAAAGCCTGTCATGTTTAATTTATGTACGTTTCTGTGTACTATTCCTTGAATCTATTCATTATATGCATAAGTAAGCTTGTGCGACTACAACTAATAACAATAAATTCAGTGTAATCCCATAAGTGGGGTCTGAAAGCTTGTGCGACTATTTCTTGGAAATGGCATTATAACATGCTTAGGTGGAATGTGAAGTCTGATTAAATTGGAAATTTTTTTTTCCTTTAGGATTGTCACACTTGCAGTGGAAGGTCCGTTTGGACTACCGTTTGAAGTTTTGCGGAAAAGCTTTGCAAGACAGGCCATAACACAGAAATAAGAAATGACTGTGCCATTGTTCTACTTGTGAGGAAACAAGTGGAATCTTTTCAGTTCAGTAACAAATGACAAACATCAATTAATTGATCTTTATGTTTTAGCACTAAGCATTAGCATACAGCTAATCAAACTGCTCTATAACAGCCTTGCTTGTTCCGATATTACTTGACTGCTATGGTGAAGTGCTAACATAAATACTGGTTCCAAGAAAAACTTGGCTTTTATAGTGAATTACTATTATATAGGGATGTTATAAAGAGGTCTGACCGTATACAATAGTTTGTTTTCAAAGAGAAGGTTTGAAGATAGTAAAAATTTAAAATAGACTATTGATGAATATTATTAGTATAATATTGAAGAATAGTTGCTGATAGAACTTGTTATACTTGCTGTATTCCATATGAAAAAAATTGTACATCCAAAGCTGAAAATGGTACTAACATTTCTTGTACTCTCTAGGATAAAATAGTATACACAAGATTGGAACCCCATATACTAATCATAGCACAAATTTAGTGACTGAAAATGTTGAGAAGGGAAACTCTATTTTTCAATAGAAGTCTAAAAATAGCTCCCAAACCATCCTCCAGTTCTTGAATACTTGACTCAAATACCTGCAGTTTTTTAAGTGCACTTAGAATCTGTGAATGATCTATCTTCTCGTTTCGTAGAAGAAGCAATTCCATGTTTATCTTCTCTATTTCAGATATATCAATTCCTTCACATGAAACTCTCTTTGGCTTCAATAACTTTGAGACCACAGACCAACCATTCTGCTTTGATTTCATCTTTGTATGGGAAATGAAAGATGAAGTTGACTCCAATACCATAAGAGTAACATCTTCAACTCCTTTAATTAGACTAACCAATGAGGTAAGGTCAGAGTTTTCTATTATTATTGTCTGATCTTTTTCTTTCTTATGCAAATCTTTGAAACATTTGCAAATCACTTTGTTCAGTTTCTTGTTAGATGCCATGTATGCGTCGATTTCATTTGATAAGCTGAATTCTCCACATCTCCTTCTACGTAGACATGACTCGAGTAGCTGAACACGTCCCATCATCTGTGAGAGAGCGTCTTTAGTAATGCTACAAGTATCCAAAACCTTGAGTGAACCGTTAGAGACATGTTCCATTAATTTAACATGTTTTTTATAGGAGAGAACTTGTTGGCTAAGTGGCAATTGAAGGACATCATTAACACAATCGTACAATTTTCTGAGTCTGTCCACATTTTGGCATATTGTTGAATGAGAAGAAGTGGAAGTTCCTTGACATGACTTCAACCTTTGCAACTGCTCCTCTGCATTGACAACAAGAGGATGAGTTGCTGCAGACAAGCTCGTGGAACGAACGAGGTTTGTCGCCATTTGATTTTCCATTTGAAGCTGTTGTCTTAACTTTTCTGGTGCAGATTGGTGAGTTTGAAGAATGTGGATGAGGAAAGGTTGTTTCTTGTTGAATGGTTTAGACAAAAATGTTGGAAGTTTATATATATATATGCAAACTGCAAAGGCAATAAAACAAAGAGTAATATTCTTACCTGTTTAGCCAAGTTGTCATGTCTCTGATCCTCTGAATGCTCCTCCTATTCCGCCTTTGTCTCATCCATGTACTTAGTTTTTAATAATGTCGTACTTTAATATTCCACAACAACCATGTTTTTGAGATTTCACGGAGGTACAAGGAGCCTCCACGTAATTGGTAAAATTACCGTCATCTCACCATGAGGTTACGCGTTCGAGTTGTGAAAACAGTCTCGTGTAAAAATGTAGGGTAAGACTGCATACAACCAGAGACGTATGCATGAACTTTTGTAAGTGGTGTCGAAATTTATAGAAGAACTAGAATATAACTTTGATTATCATACTTTTAGACAAGAAATAGTCTTAATCTATTGGTTTTGTTGAGTTTAGAAAATTTGAACCTTTGACCTCTTAGAACAAAATCAAACACATAATCAATACATCAAGACACAAAATATGTCAAGTGATGTCATTTTTTCATACTTGTCCGTTTTCGTGCAGTATTAATACATATATTTAGTAAAATTTTCCGACAAAGAGGTATCGCGTGACATCACTTTGGTAAGCATGCATTCGCATATGCGTACAATAGACCCTTGTAATCTGACATTTACCCGAACCCCGCGCATAGCGAAAGCTTAGTGCACCGAGTTATTTTTTTCTTCAAAAAAGAGCAATAAGGATCTTGAAAGCCTGTCATATCTAAATAATATCAATTGCACACGTTTGAGATAAATGTGATCAGCTCACATGTCAAGGGGCTAGATGTTTGTACGGTTCAGTGTACCAGTCCTTTAATCCAAGCTTGTGAGACTGTTTCTTAGAAATGGCATTAAAACAGGTGTAAGTGGAATAGTAAGATGTTTTCATATCTTCACACTTGCAATTGAACATTGTCCCTATGCACTTATTCCAAAAACCTTATAGGCTATATTAATGGATGAAGTTCACAAATAGCTGTTTTTAGGACCCCCTATTTATAGACTAGCCTAAATTTACAAGCTTTTTATAATTTAGCTACCTTAGAATTAACTTCAGACATACAGACCTTCGAATATGAAGTTAGGATTTGGCTAGCCCAACTTCAAAAGGTTCATCTAAACTCTAAAGTTTGCCAAAACTAGGTAATTTTAAATACTTTTTAAAAACTGAATATGTTTTAAATAAGGACGCTACAAGCAGTGACTGAGCAACATGTTTAAGGGATGTCAACTGACACCTCTTCGTCGGAGAATTACATTATAGCTAGGTAATTTTTAAAAATGCATATATACTATATATTAATACCTCTTGACTTCTCTTTTTTTTTGACTTCCTTAGTGAAAATCATGGTTTCGTCACTGACTACGAGAGGCTATCTAGTGTCATTTCTACTACATTAAGACGAGAATTGTTGAATTATTTAACTAGGACATAACACAGACCCCTTCCCTTGAACTTGGGCCACACTCTTATGAATGATCCAATGGGCCTTGTACAAATAACTTAGAGATGAGCATGTTATGGGCCTTGTACAATACAAGGCCAAACTACTGCTTCCTTGTACCCCCGTATTTTTAGCCCAATTTCTTGCTATTGAGCAGTGAAGGCAAGCTCGGTAAAATTTAAAAATAGTCAGATTTAGTCAAAGTTTCAAACGTAATCGAAATCCAACCATTTTTTATGTAAAAATAAATTTGAACGAAAACATTCTTCAAAATTCGAAAAACATTCCAGCATAATATATTGGAGTTCGAATTTTTACGTATGAATACTGGTCCAGCATAATATATTGTAAGTTCATACACATGTGCTCCAATCTCCAGCATGTTGGAGTTCCAGTATAATATGCTAGAAGTTCATGTACAGGTGTACCAATTTTCAATATATTATGTTGAAACTTTCCGTGAGGTTTCTTGCATTTCCAAATAACTGTTGTGTGAGCATTTGCGGGCTCTATTTTTCCCACGTATAGTAGAAAGCATAAATATCAAAGACTGACTGGATAACATTTATAACACGTACAACAATCCACGCAACATCCAAATCTATGGCTTCTATTCAACACATCTCAAAGAATTGCATATATTATTGCCTCTTACCCCACTGTTTTAGAAAGAAAGAAATCTCCATATTCCCCAAAATTTAAGAACAAGAATTGATCAGCAATACAACTAAGACCAAATCAAACAAACACCTTCCAAAATTAGATATGGCCAATTCTCTGCTCTCTTCCAACTTCTTTGGTTCTCAAATCTTTGTCTCTCCTCCCACACCTAAAACCACAAAATATTTCCATTTTCACTCCAAAAGAAAGTCTTTAATCCCTCAATCAATTCTCAACAAAAAATCCAATTCAGATAATTTAAAGAATATTCCTTCAAAAGCTGCTATAGCTGCTTTACTCTTTTCTTCAATCACTCCAAATGCCTTTGCTCTTGACAATACTACCCCTATAGTACCAACGCCTCAAGTGATTCAAGCTGAAGCAGCCAATCCCAGTACTTCAAATCCATTATCTCAAAATATAATCTTGAATGCTCCAAAGCCTCAAGCACAGACCAATCCTGAACTTCCAGAAGTTTCTCAATGGAGATACAGTGAATTCTTGAATGCTGTAAAAAAGGGTAAAGTTGAAAGGGTCAGATTCAGTAAAGACGGATCTGCCCTTCAGCTTACTGCTGTTGATGGCCGTAGAGCTAGTGTAATTGTGCCTAATGACCCGGATTTAATTGACATTTTGGCTATGAATGGTGTTGATATATCAGTTTCTGAAGGTGATTCTGCTGGTAATGGGTTGTTTAATTTAATTGGGAATTTATTCCCTTTTATTGCTTTTGCTGGATTGTTCTATCTTTTCCAGAGATCTCAAGGTGGGCCTGGTGGGCCTGGTGGGCTTGGTGGGCCCATGGATTTTGGTAGGTCAAAGTCAAAGTTTCAAGAAGTTCCTGAAACTGGAGTTACTTTTGCTGATGTTGCTGGTGCTGATCAAGCTAAATTGGAGTTACAAGAAGTGGTTGATTTTTTAAAGAATCCTGATAAGTATACTGCTTTAGGTGCTAAAATACCAAAAGGGTGTCTTTTGGTTGGACCACCTGGTACAGGAAAGACACTTTTGGCTAGAGCAGTTGCTGGTGAAGCTGGTGTACCATTTTTCTCATGTGCAGCATCAGAGTTTGTTGAGTTGTTTGTTGGTGTTGGAGCTTCTAGAGTGAGGGATTTGTTCGAGAAGGCGAAGTCGAAAGCACCTTGCATTGTGTTTATTGATGAGATTGATGCTGTGGGAAGGCAGAGAGGTGCAGGAATGGGAGGTGGGAATGATGAGAGAGAGCAGACTATTAATCAACTCTTGACTGAAATGGATGGGTTTTCTGGAAATAGTGGAGTCATTGTTTTGGCTGCAACTAATAGGCCCGATGTTCTTGATTCTGCATTGTTGAGACCTGGGAGGTTCGATCGGCAAGTGACTGTCGACAGGCCTGATGTTGCTGGTAGAATCAAGATTCTTCAGGTTAGTGTATTCTTCTTCTCTTGGCTTCAACTTTATGCCTGTTCTTGTCCAGTGTTGGTTTCCTCATTCATTATCCTTTGGAAGAAATTCAAAAGCAGTGATATATTGAGATTCAAATTAGCAAATTTGTAATTCCATTCTTTATGGACATACATCATATGTTAGGAAATAATGTGCTAAGCATGTACCTTGAGGTAATACGAGTATTAATAATGTATCTGTATGATCTATTGAGAAAACGTCTTCACTTAGTAAAGTCTTTGCCAAACAAGCTTGAGGAGTTCCACTTTGAAAATATCGTCTTTACAGGGCCTATATCGAAACTTGAGTATACAAATTGCTAGCGTTATCAGTCCCCTTATCCGGAAAACAGAATCTGCTTCCTGAAAAACTTTTTCCAACTCTGTCTTACCTTGAGGTAATATGAGTATTAATAAGGGTATTTGCATGATCCATTGAGGAAAAATTGTCACTTAATAAATGTTTTGCCAAACAAGCTTGAGAAGTTCCAGTTCGAAAAACTTGGTATTAACAAGTGTTATATCAAAAACTGAGTATAGTAGTGTCAGACACAAGCCCAGTCCTCCTATCTGGAAAACAAGCTTTCTGCGTTTTCAGAAATGTTTTCCGCTTCTTGAACTGCTTGTCTTAGTTACCGATATCAATTTGCATGACAGGTGCATTCTAGAGGAAAGGCCCTTGCGAAGGATGTGGACTTTGAGAAGATTGCCAGGAGAACACCGGGTTTCACTGGTGCAGATTTGCAAAACTTGATGAATGAAGCAGCCATCCTTGCAGCTAGGCGTGAACTAAAGGAAATAAGTAAAGATGAGATATCAGATGCTTTGGAGAGGATAATTGCTGGCCCAGAGAAGAAAAATGCTGTTGTCTCGGATGAGAAGAAGAAGCTGGTAGCTTATCATGGTATGAAAGAAACTAAATAACACACTTAGTCAGTTAGTAGTCACTCTTTTTGATAGCGTGTCTACATTTGGATTACAGAGGCCGGCCATGCCTTGGTTGGTGCACTTATGCCCGAGTATGATCCTGTTGCCAAGATATCTATAATTCCTCGAGGCCAAGCTGGTGGTCTTACCTTCTTTGCCCCCAGCGAAGAAAGACTTGAGTCGGGCTTGTACAGCAGGAGTTACCTAGAGAACCAAATGGCAGTTGCACTTGGTGGAAGGTCAGTCTTACCTATTGTGCAATGTTCATGTTCATCCTTTTGCACCTGTTTAGATATTTATCACTCCAGTCTATCTTGAAGTTGGTTATTTGCCCCTTAAAATATGACTGAAGTATCAAACTGCACGCCATTTCCTCCTTGTATAGTTACTTCTAATAGATCGGAGGGCTGGGTTCTTAGGGTAGATGATCTTTTTAACTCATTCATTACTTGCTTACCTCATAACACTAAACGCCCAATTCCATTTCTCAACTCCCCCTGCTCATCCAGGGTTGCTGAGGAGGTTATTTTTGGACAAGATAACGTAACAACTGGGGCATCTAACGATTTCATGCAAGTTTCACGAGTGGCAAGGCAGATGGTTGAGAGATTAGGGTTCAGCAAAAAGATTGGACAAGTTGCCATTGGAGGAGGTGGAGGAAATCCTTTCCTTGGTCAACAGGTACAAGCTTCGTGCAAGTTGTCTTTTTCGTTTCAATGCTGCAAGAATTGTTAATCATGCCTTAACATTTTCGTCGTTTAATTTCAGATGTCAACCCAGAAAGACTACTCCATGGCAACAGCCGATGTGGTTGATGCTGAAGTAAGGGAATTGGTGGAAAGAGCATATGAAAGGGCAACACAGATTATCACAACACATATTGACATCCTACACAAGCTTGCTCAGCTCTTGATAGAGAAAGAAACTGTTGATGGTGAAGAGTTCATGAGCCTTTTCATCGATGGCAAGGCCGAGCTATACATTTCATGATTTCACCAATATATCCCCACCACTCTGTTGTATTAACAAAATATACATACAATTGTACACATTGAGAAATTATTTTCATATTTTGACAAATTAGAGTGAAAAACTTGACATCCGCATTTACCAACCAAGCAAATGATTCTCTTCCTTTGTCATACATAGTTCAAAGGCAATCACACTCGAACAAATACAAGAACTTTAGGCTAATTTTGTGGTGACAAGAATAAATGATAGGACCAAAAGAATGATACAAGTCGGGTATTGTGAAGATCAAGATCCTCTTCCTCCTCGTTTTTTCTCTTCGAGAATTGCAGCCTCATTCAACATGTCAGCTGCATCTTTGTGCATGTCTAGCTTGGAAAGTGCAACTGCTTGCATGTAAAATGCTGTAGACCAATCTGGGTAGACACATTGTGCTTGCATTGCATCTCGAAGGGCAGCATCCGGTTGATCACACATGAGATAACAAAGACTTCTCCGTGCATAGACAGTTGGAGACACCATTGTTCCCACATCTACGAACTACAATGAGAAATGAAAATAAGCAAATTGCCCTAATGTATATTCATCTTATCTAAATAAATAAGCCAATAAAAGCACTCTGTTAACCTAAAATCAGCTAGATCATCATTTACTGGCTAATAACAATGACGTATAACAAAAATTCAAGAGGCCTATACTATTGCAGAAAAGATGATTGAGTAAAGCATCAAATGTTGCTGCAAATTTCTCCCTGCCAAATCTGCAGGAATCTCATTCTTCAAAAGGCAGTTTACGTCATGCTACAATATCAGCATAGAATGGAGCCTATACATTGGATGTCCCATTTAACATGGCAGATTTTACCAGTCACTCAAATAACCAACATGTCACAACCCGGTGAGCCAAACCAGCTACAGTATCAAACTACATGTCAAGAATGCATTGAGTCTATTCCTTGGATTATTGGCCAAGGATGACTCACTGGTTATACAAATAACCAAAATGTCACCAACTTGGTGAATGAGGCTACGTACAGGCCCCATTTATATTTTGGTCTTCTGTTAAATGGTTGAATTTAGATAGCTCTAAAGGAAACTGAAATTTCAAGGAGAAGCACCAGTTTGAAATTCTAAATCAGGTATATAATAGATTTGGGGAATGTCAATGAAGCCACCCAAAAAGTGGCACAAAACCTGTCATTCCCACCCCAAAAGGAGACTCATATCTCTATCAACCAAGGGAGTACTAGTTATGGCATCCAATTGTATAAATGGTTTTCAGGAGTTAGTATGAATCATATTTCACTCTACCTTAAGTCACGACTGCGTCAAAGTATTTTTATTGCCGATAATGACCTTACTAGAATGAATGCAAATACCTGAGAATAGCAATCTATGGCAGTTTTAAAGTCCTTGTCCCGAAATGCCAAGTCTCCCCGCTTTCTTGCCTCTAACATATCCCTCATCTGTTGAGTCCACTCTTGGAAAGACAACTGCATCATTGGGCGTCCAGCATCAATATAAGGATGTCAAAAAAAAAAACACTTCTGCAGTGGCAGTTCGGGTCAAAAGAATTACCTCATTTGTCCCTTCATCGTCTTTATAATGTGTCATTACCAAAATCTGATGAATAGCTGTGAGATCCATTCTCGAACAAGCATCACCCATTGCAGAAAGAGGGTGCTGTGGAGTTGGTGGAGCTTCCTCAGGCTTAGGAATACCCAACATTACATGAGATGCGACCTGCAACCAGAATACCAGAAACTCCTTTCAACCTCTAATTGAATAAGACAAAGCAATCAATAAGAGTCTAGACAAATGAAAACAGAGTCAAAGTTCCTGCCAGAAGCAGTTGCTCATAATTGCCCATGGCAAAAAGAACAGAAGATGTGCATACATGCATACAGAAAGGCCAGGATGTAGGGGCATCTTAAGATAGAGGAGAAATGAGGAGGCATGATTACATTCACAACATTCGGTAATTCTGCTTGATCAAAGCCCAACAAAATTCAACGACAATATGAGCTCTTTTTCGCATATCTTTTGGAAGGGGGGAGGATAGAGAACAAGACATCAAGAAAAATAGAGTACATTATGGCGGTAGGACTAACATCAGGTTTACTTTGCAATGGACCAAGTGTTGAAACGAGGTCTTTGGTATTTGGTCGCTCCCTGGGTTCATACTGCAAGCAGCGTGAAGCCAGATCAAATACAACGGTTGCCTCTTCTGTCGAAAAATTTCCCTCCAAATGTGAATCCATTAATAGAAGAATGTTTTTGCCCCGTATCATATCAAGTGCCTGAAACATAAAGGAATGAACTGAGCACATAAATTTCAAAGTTGATATTTAAAACAGTTGCATAAAAAGGGGGAGAAGGTCTGCGTACACACTACCTCCCTCGACCCCCACTAGTGGGATTTTACTGGGTCGTTGTTGTTGCATAAAAAGGGGGAGAAATTATAAAAGAAAAATAAGGTAAACGCCAATAAGGAATGCTCTTCCAAGAGAAAGTGTAAGAAATATACTCAACATGAATGTTAACGTCAAACGAATTTCTTCCTCTTCAGTTAAAAAGTTAAGAAAAGGTACATAAAAAGTATGTGGATGTTTAGCTTAGTCAAAACAGTTTCAAACTCCGTTCCCAGCCTAATGTCCAACTGCCCTCCTATTGCTAGTCCAACAACAAAAGTCGTATATGGTCCCTTATATCAGATAATTTCCAGAGCACCAGCACATAAATGCAGCATGAAGTGTTCCCATCATCATGAAGTGGTACTCCCCGAGACTTCCAGCAAGAAGAAACGGATGTACAACTGACAAACAGACTCTTAGAAACTTACATGACCAGGAGGAATATGTTTTCCACTTAGCAGATCCAAAAGGACAGTTCCATAGCTGAAAACAACACTTTCTTGAGTAACTCTTCCTGCAAATAGACAAGAAATTATTCCTCCCCTAATATAAGTTAATAATGAGAATGATGATAAATAGAAAGTGTTAGATATCAATAGAATCACTAATGCAGCTCATATTGGCATCTTGCCTTTTTCAATTGTCATATTTAAGTTCCATCTCCCCCGCCTCCAAAAAAAAAACGGAAGTACTGAAAGCAGGAATGTAATAGAACTATCGGAACATAATTATATAACACCAGCATCCCAGGTGTAATACATGGTTATGTAGGATTGGAATTCCAAAATCACTCTAAGGGTCTGAGATACATGAAAATCTCTTTTTAGTGAACTACCCTAGGGGGTTATAGTCCCATCCCCACACCCACCACCCAGCTACCAATTTCCAGTATCAGCCTAGTGATAGTACTTGACCATCAAGCAAAATCTTAAGTGATCATCTGTCAATGAGAAAATGAAAACACAAACGGAATCCGCATATATAACACACATGGAATCCTCATCTCTTTTCACATAAGTGCCAACTTCCACAGCCAACATCACAAAATGATTGTATTGTGTGAGGAGATTTAGCCAAGCCCCAAAAGTTCCGATCCCTCATAACGTTAAAACTCAACAGAGAAAGAAGTTAGAAACTTTACCATTTCTTAAATACTCAGGAGGTGTATAAGCAAGGTTCGTGCTATAACTTTTACCATCCCTGCTATTTTTCATCAGCCCAAAACAAGAAAGACGGGGATCGCCATTCTGCCAAATTAACACAATGGTACAAGTAAACTCAGAAATCCACATTACCTATTTTATTCACTGGAGGGGGGAGGGGTGTGG